>PYAF01000457.1:593094-616636 GCA_007407185.1 Glycine tomentella | reverse complement strand
AACTTCGTACAGTGATATTTTTTGATAGAAATGTCCGATGGAGGCGTACGATATGTCAAAACGCTCGAAATTCATAGAATTAATTAAAAAAATAAAAAATAACATTAAATAAAGTAATTAAACAATTAAAAAAGCAAAGAAAAATGAATTTTTTGGGTAATTAAAGATTAAATCACAATTTTGAGGCACTTAGAGGCCTCTTTTGGGAAAAAATTTTGGCCAAGTCCCTTTTGGGTACTTGCTAGCGGCTTCTCCTCTCAATTACAATCGTTTTGACATATCATACGCCTCAATCGGACATCCCAGTCAAAAGTTATGGCCTTCCGAAGTTTTACGTATTTTTTAATTTTAAATTAATTTTTTTACAACCAATGGAACGCTGACACGTGGCATATGCCACGTAATTCGCAGGTCATGCCAGCGAAATAGGCCACGTGGCCGACACAGCCTGACATGTGTAATTCACCTATTCCTGTAGCGAATTATGTGGCCCAATCTGGAAGCACCAACTCAGCAGTCCTATTTCGCTCCTACCCCAGCGAATTAGCAGACGTGGTATTTTGGAAAATAAAATGGAGGGTGTGGCATTTAGGCAAATTTTTTTGCCAAACGTGGCAATTTGGCA
This sequence comes from Glycine tomentella, assembly GCA_007407185.1. Classification (NCBI taxonomy): domain Eukaryota; kingdom Viridiplantae; phylum Streptophyta; class Magnoliopsida; order Fabales; family Fabaceae; genus Glycine; species Glycine tomentella. The sequence goes on along the minus strand of PYAF01000457.1, from coordinate 616,011 downwards.
GTTGTCTCGAGAAAGCAACTAGCTAGCGGTGGAAGGCATATCATACAAAAGTTACGAAAACTATGTTTGGACTATGTGTTGAAAGATGAAATGAATCTACTACTGTCTTGATTTATAGAATTCCACACACGTACTACATTTACCAGAATATCCACAGAAGGTCTCATTGTATCATCACACATAGAGATTAGATAGATAATCAAGGGTTTATGAGCATGAGCTCACTTACATTAAGTCTAACCTATCTATTAAAGATGTTAGTTTAAGATTTTTTTTTTAAAAGTAAATTAATTTAACTAAAACATGTCGACTTTAAATCATCTAGAGCTTGAATTTAGATAGCTTTTTATTTTATGTTTTATAAAACTAGTTGTGCAAAACATCAACCTAGAGCTAATGATTCCAACTAGGTTGACACCAAATACCCTAATCATCATATATGCAGCACCACCAATTTAGATAGCTAAACTAATATATGATAGTTTATAAAGACCAAGGAAAGTAATAGTTAAATTAGTGTCTTTTCTTCCAACAAAGACTTGTAAATAGACAAAAAAAAAACTAATATTTTTTAAAATTAAAAAAATACTGAACTGAGCTTTATTAATCTAAAAAAAAGGAGTATTATATATGAAATTTGACTTCCTATTACACGTGGAATATTTCATTTTCAACATCAAAGAGCGAAATTGATTGAACCATGACACATTCCATGATTCATTTATACATCCATGCATTTCAACGATGTTTTCTATGCATCAGTTACCAGAGTTTCCGCAATGGTTTATTTGGATGATACTACTATCTCTCTTCATCGGTTACCCGAATTTCTGCAATAGTTTGTTTCGATGTTGTCTTTTTCATATCTGAATCTCTATAACTTTTTTTTATTTTCCTTTAACCGTTGTTATTCTGACGGCACTAACATTTCTCTGATTCTTTGTAAAAAAGCTTATAATGATTTTGTAAGTATTGATTAGAATATAAATTGATTTAAAAATATTGGAAAATCAACATATTAATTATTATACAGTGACATGCTGATTATATGAATTGATTTTGACGTAAGAATAAATCTTAATGTATACATGAATTTAATAGTTTGAATATAACTTTCTGCCTGGCTAAGAAAAATGGTAAAAGAAAATTTTAAGCAGAAAAAAATTATTAAAAGTAATTAATAGGTATAAAGCAATGGCGATGCAATTTTTAAATTATTATGATCAATTGCTGAACATCTATGATTCATTAATAAAACAAAATTAAATTGTATACCTACAACAGCTTGACATGCTTTTCGTGGTTCAAGCTTATATACAAAATTAATCTGTAGTGCATATGTTTATTCGTCCTTACCCCATTACTGTTATTATTTCGTTATCATGTTCTGAACTCCTGAACTCGAGAATTAATTTCACAAGTACAATCAATCACCTAAACGTCATACTAGAGCAAATTGAGGTGAAGGTTCTCTCAATAGGCATTTTAAATTGATATATCTTTTATACCATTAAGCAGGAAAATTACTTTGATTGCGTAGAACATAATGGGTCCTCTTTCAATCCATATACTACGCTGGTTATTCCCATTTCAAGCACACTATAATTTCTACATATATATTTCAAGAATTGCAGATTTCGATTCCAATTTCCAAAACATTGATTCAATCTAATCAGAGCAATCAACATTGCCACAGTTTTGGCAAAAAGAAAAATGCTCAACCTTGTATATAAATAAAATACAGTATACACTAATTTGCCGAAGCTGCTCGCTCAAACGCTTCGCTACCAGTATCCCTGCATATAATTCTCTATTTATATCATTCGTGCACACCTAAAAGCGGCGTGCCACTGACAAACATGAGATTCAATTATTGATGATAAATTGATAATAACACCCAAACTCGGTAACCTATCGCTGGTGAGAAAAAATAAACTGGGCAATTCTCTTTAAGAAACTAAACTTTGGTGGAGCCTCTTGAATTATTCCATATTTCTTAATGTAACAGTTCTGATATTCTTTCAAAAAAATACAATATTGGCACATTTAAGCTAACGTATTTTTTTTTTTAACTTGACCTGTTCACACTTGCTTACAGCATCACATGTATAAAAATTCCACGTCCCACTTCACAATTTAAAAGTGAATAGTTGTAAAAGGACTAACTAAAACTTACCTCATCAACCGTAAATCTTGTGTTCCATCTACAAAAAAAATTCTCCAGCCAAAATCTCCCATCAATGTTTCGTTCCTTCGACAATTTTTTCATGCTGGTCAATTCCAATACCAGAAACCTTAACTGAAAAGTGCTGAGATGCAAATGGCAATCTGAATAGTAGTTATATTTGAGGCAAGCCTGTTGTTTAATGCTCATGTACCTCTAGATGAGGGTAAGCTGAAGTTTTGGCCGGTTAGGCTGAGGCTCCACAACCTCCATGTGAATTTGGACTGTCTGCAAAACACTGTATGAAAGGCTACCGTCCATCTTTTTAATCTTCTGCTGTTGATCATCTACATACCATTCTCCACTTCCCTTTTCTGCTTTTGTCAAATATACAGGTCCTTCTATGCCATATCTGTAAGGGGGAAAAGGGTCACAGAGACTATAAGTGACGAACTCACTGAAAGTATACAGAAACAGCTGCTTTAGTGTTTAACATTTCTGAAATAACCATCTCCTGTTCAGATTAAATCAAAAAATTATTTTCTCTTATTTTTTGTTATCCGTATTCATCTTTCCTTCTGTTTATATAGCAAAGCAAAATAAAAGGGAAAGAGACGAGGTAAGAATAAGATGCTTTACTTGGGAACAAACACAAAAAATCCATTAGATCTTATTTTAACTATTCTAGCCTCGGTGTCTGTAGGCCTGTGTGAACAAGGATCAACATACGTTAGAATAGGCTGCACAAAGTGTAGATAAAAATAACAGTAACAGGAAGCAAAAGTTTGTCGCGTACCTCTTCCTGAAATAAATTAGAGTATGTAGCTCTACAGATGCCCTCCCAGCATACTGGGCATTCCTGTGCCGATAATTTAAATCTGAACCACATTTGGGTAAAAAGCATTATTAACATATATGCCACACCAAAAGAATAAGACCCATGAAGAAAAAAACTATTATTTGATTCCTAACATATATGGGTAAAAAGCATTATTAACATATATGCCACACCAAAAGAATAAAACCCATGAAGAAAATTTTATTATTTGATTCCTAATGAATATGGTTTGGTTAGCGTAGAGAAAACTTCCATCAAGGCATTGATACAATTGAAGACAAAAACATATATGACCAAATTTCTAGTAAGATCATGAAAGAGATTTCATACTGTCTGCAATACTAGTGAGCTGGAGTCTGTCTTGAAATACAGACGGTAACTTGGATATTCCTAAAGAAGCAGCAAGTAGCCTGTGCACAATGACATCTGCAGGGAAAATTTTTTTTATCTCACATTATTGTGCACAATTGACCAAGTAAACATATTATAATTATAGGATACCTACCTGCGTATCTTCTTATAGGTGATGTGAAATGTGTATACAAAGGAGCTGCAAGCCCATAATGATGATATTCTGGAGGGCTAAGATCCCCACTGCAGAAATAAACTGCCTAAAAATAAAACAAAATCTCAATTTTATTTTTGTAAATTATAAACCTGGGTTCTCTTTCAAAATCAATTTACCTGAGTCATGCACCTAGTTGCCAGTATACGGATTAACTTATTGAAGTATGGATCATCACCCTGAAAAAAGTATTTTGTAAAAGAGGAACATGAAACCAAATAAGACCCGAAAAAAAATATGCTTAAGCTAGCTAGCTAGCTAGCTATTAAAGAGCCACAGCCAAAATCATCGCATCAATATAGCTAATAATCATCCATAAAACATATATATAATCATGGTTGATGGAAAAACACTAACAAACAATAATGATGAAAATAATAATAATAAATGCAAGATAAAATTTACCACAGCATGGTCAAGAGAATCAGCCAACGCTTTTGATGATGAGACATCCAAGTGCAAGCCAACTGCAGCAGCAGTCCGTAGCAAGGGTTCAAGCATCTCTCTAGTAGGTGTTGGATGACGCCTACACAGGAACCAACAAACAATTACCAGAATAGCAATTACAGAGTCTTGCCACATGTAGTGTAGATGCTTTAACAGTTTCAATCATGTAGAAACATTCAACACTTGTAATGAATGGTCCTGCATGCTTGGTATTAGAAATGCATGAGCCTAACTAAAACCCCAAAAGCTCAAAGAGGGAGTATTGCCCAAGTCTTAGGAGGAGTATTTTGCTAATGTAGGGCATGTTAACACATAGCCCTCCCTCCCAAGACTGAACAATTAGAGCATGAAATTTGCAAGACTAGACATTTGTGGGTGGCTCAATATCAAGACTGAAAACACTTTGATACCATATTAGAAATGCATCAAGCCTAACTCATACTCAAAAACTAACTCAAGAGGTGAGAATTACCCAAGTCTTAGGAGTATTTTGGTCATATTTCTAGTCTATATTGGTCATTTCTGGTGTATTCTTGGCTCTCTTGGGTGGGAGCAGTGTTGTCAATAGTGGATTGCGGAAAATCGCAAAAAACTGAAAATCCGCTATAGAATATAGTGGATAGCGTTGCGGCCAAATGGCAGAAGTTGCATATCGGTTGAAATAGAATATATATATATATATATGTGTGTGTGTGTGTGTGTGTGTGTGTGTGTGTGAGAGAGACTGTGTGTGTGTGTAACAATTAAATATTGTATAAAAAAAAGTATGCTATATGCAAATAAAAATAAGCTGGACAAACATTAACATAATATTATCTCAAAAGTTAAATTGTTCAAGACAAAATATGTTCAATCTCCTCTGCCCCTTCGCCGATATAATCAAAAAAAGCTAAAAACAGCTAAAAGCTAATTAGCTAAACAAGTCCCAATAAGGCATATAATTAAAAAAAGCTAAAAGCATCAAGAAAACATGGACGAAGAAGGGGAAGTATTAAACAAAAGAAAGAAAGAAAAGTTATTACATGTAAAATAACAAAGGCACTGGACGAAGAAGGCTGGAAAGTTTTGGTAGGGAAGGGTTTACGTGGTGAGTGGTGACTAAGAATCATAGGAGGCAAGGGTTGAAGGGTTTACATTGTGACTAAGAATCAATGGAGGAAAGGGTTTACATGGTGACACCATAGAATGATCATGAAAACTAAAAAGTTGCATGAAGTAGAAGTGGAAATGCTAAGAGGTTCTAGAATAATCTGAAAAACTGAAAGGTTGCATGAAGTAAAAAGAATAGAGTAAAATGCTACTGTTGGGCCTATTAGAACCCAAGTCCATAAGTAAAAAGTAAAATGAATAGAAAAAAAACATAAAATTTGACTCTGATGTTTTAAAAACCAATAGAGTAAAATTTTAAAAACCCAAGTGACTACTGCATGTGAGATTTAACAAAGCCAAAAAGCAACAGTCCGCAAGCCAAAAACAACTCTGAAGATGCAACCCAAATCCACAGTCCACTCCTGACCTGGTTTCCTTTCTTTCAGAATGATGCATCAATGAACCCTAAACGCAACAGCCATGGTGTAATTTCTCTCCAGAGTCCAGATTCAACCTTGTCAGAAACCGAAAACACAACAGCCGCGACGTAATGAGATTCAGCGACGCGTAAGGTGCCTGCGACTGCGATTTTTGCGGAGTCCGCAACGCGATGCTGTTGAGATTGCATTTTCCCTAAAACCCGCTACACTATAGTGTGATTGTGCCGTGAGAGCCGGTATTTGACAACACTGGGTGGGAGTCTGCTACATCAGTTATGCTTTATAAGATTCATTCTGCTTTCACCCACTATATCTACCAAAACTCTCTTAAAATTGTTGAAATCAGAATTAATATTTTGATTCTATTAATTATTGTAGTTTATAGGGACATTATCTTTGATTTAGAGGAAATAGAATATCCTCTATTTATGTACCATTAATTTAATCATCCTATATAAACACGCATCCGCTGTGTACTCCAACACACGGTTTACAGTCACAATATGCCTTTGTCCTTTCATTTCAATATGGTATTAGAACCAGGTTGAGGAAATAACGAAAACCATCCCCGATGCACCTTTCTAGTCGTTGCACTTATTCTGACGACCACTTTCTGCTCTTCGACGACCCTTCATCCTTCTCCGGCGATTTTCCCCATTTCTGGCACATTTTCCGATCACTGACACAACTCTTGTGACTTTTCCGGTAAACTAACTTTCTGGTGACCTTTTCAGCGAACACCAACTACATCTGGATCGCCCCCACACCGATCTATATGTCGAAAATGGAGCTTCCATGTGCCCTCACACACACCATCTTTGCCACCCAAACAACTTCGCCTGTTGGCGCGTGACGGTGCGTTCAGCACCTATTCCAGTCGCGATTTCCGACGACCACATCGTCTACTTATGCGCCTCTGCCCCTAGAGTTTCAACTCCATCGAACTAATTTTGGAAGAAACCCCTGTTTTGCACCATTTGGTTCTGTTTTGTGCTTTTAAGACACTGTTTGGTCCACATCTTGCGGTTTCTGTTTTTACTCATCATGGTATCTGATGGTTCTTATGAGGATTTAAGCCAGTACTGCCTTCTTTCCGTTCATTTTCCGACAAGGAACTTCGGCCGCAGTCTTTTTCAGCATGTTTCCGGCCACCGCCTTCAGCTTGCCACTTATTTTCCGGCTGCCTATTTTGTCACTATCCTTTTCCGGCATGTTTCTCTGTGACTTCTCTCGCTTCTCTGTAACTTTATGATGATTTAGTCTCTTCAGTTTGGATAATTGGTTCTCCACACTTAGTGTGAAGCTTCTAAATCTAGGTTTTAAGAAGATCGGAACTTGCTTTGGATTTACTTAAGCTGATGGGTGTACCAGCTCTCTCTTCCTAGCAATATTCCCCGATTTCACCAAGATCCCTGAGTTGTCTTCAAAATAATGGTTTAGAGCTTCCAAATGTGGTTCTTACGAAGGTTCGGAACTTGCTTGCTTTGCTTGCCATAAATTTCTTAGGCAGATGGTTATTTCAGCTCTTTGGCAATGTTATCTTTCTAGCAATATTCCCCGACTTCACCAACATCCCTGAGTTGTCTTTCAAACATTGTTTTTTGGTGGAACTCAATTTTATGTTTTTATTTGTTAGTTGGGAATAAATTTTCTTGTAACAAGCTGATTGCTTAGTAAGCTTCAGCTTGAGGGGGAGTGTTGAAAATCAGAATTTATCTGATTCTATTAATTATTATAATTTATAGGGACATTATCTTTGATTTAGAGGGAATAGAATAGAATATCCTCTATTTATGTACCATTAATTTAATTATCCTATAAACACGCATCCGTTGTGTACTCCGACACACGGTTTACAGTCACAATATGCCTCTGTCCTTTCATTTCAATAAAAGTAAATTTTGTGAACTAGCCCATAAGGGAAGGCATGCAAAATAACAGGATAGAAGCAAGAGTTTAGATATACTGTAAACCAATTAGTAGAGATAAAAAGGAAGCCCTCCCAAGAAAAACGCCATATCAAAACTGAAGTTAATAGTCAGATTAAAAAACAACCTTAATAATGAGATCAATGGAAAACTATCAAGAATTTGTTGTGCAACGGAAACATTAGCAGCAAGCATAAACTCCTCCACCATCTGGTTGGCCTCCCGGATCTGGTACATTCCTGCAAATAAAATCAAGTAGTAGAATTAATTTTAAAAACCATAAGGGCGGGAGAAAAATAAACTGTTTTCCCTCCCTCTCCTTCCATGAAGGGGTAGCTAAAAGAAAACCATCAACTCAATCACTCTCCTACAAATATCCAATTTAACTATAGGTATAACTAAACATACTAAAGACAAAGCAAATAGATTACTGTTGAAATTTTACAGATTAGATGAAAATATGAAATAAAAGAAATATATTTCAATAATGAAATGAGACTTTGAATTGTTATACACAAAATATAGATCAATAATGCTAAAAACATACCCCAAAATACTATTTAACATGTCACCCTAACATTCTATGGATTACAATTACATTGTCAAACCATAAAAGTTACTTGAAACATCAAAAATTCCAAAACCTATATTCACGAGGTCTCACCAATATACAAACTGGGTTCATAAACCATTCTCCCAAAACAAGGACCTAGAACAAAAGCTTTAAAGTGCAAGTCTTGCATGATGAAGCAAACAGAACATATATTGAAAATTATCAACCATCCTTCAGCAGATATATCAGCAACACAAGTTCATAATTAGGGGTAATTAATTCAAGGTCTGCTAATAAGAAATATTTAATCCTACGGAACATAAAAACTTCAAATTGTTAAAAACTACCCAAAATTTATTTAGAAAGAGGGGCCATTAGATTTCACTTAATGGACAAAAATACCCTTGAAATGCAAATATTTAAATTAATTGGTATTAAAAGATTTGAAATAAATTTCTATTTAGAATAGATGAATCCTTTACGGTAAAACAGTTGATTTTTTGTAGCAAAAGCTTGTACATCAAAACCCGACTAGGCCTAATCCCACTTCCTATGGCTTGAATTAAGTTATCAATCATTTTGGCATATATGAAAGGTTTGATGGATAAGTTCATGCAATAAAATGTTCACACCAACAGGCAACAACTAACATGTATTATATTTTATCTTATACTTTACTTTATAGTAATATGCATGCCAAAGAAGCCCTAAATATTTTTATTAGCAAACCTTAAAACCAATTAACCACATAATCTCTTCATTTGATGGATCGTGCTTACATATAATAACAGAGCTTCCTATATTAATATTATCTAATCCACTAAATGTGTACAAACATCAACTAGAAACCAAATTATGTAAAAATTCTAAAATTCCAGCATCCCAAAAAAGCAACTAATTTTGCTCAGGACTCTATTGTTAATATCCAAGAGAAGCATATTCATGGACAGCTTTCTAGACTTAAATGATGCCACTAGCTAGGAGATACTTTACAATCGGTTTGTCTAAATGATATGTAGAATGTAAGAATCGTAAAGGACATATGTGGTCTCACATCAGGAAAGTGTGACAAGAACCAATATATGACAGGTTCACTCATTCCTCCTATAATGAATAATTTAATGACACCAGCAGAACTTCATATTCAATAAGAAATTAAGAATACACAACTTCTCACCTTCCACAACCTAAAGAAATAGTAGTACTAAAATGTTATTAAGTAAGAAGATTATACCAATATCAAGGGGGTCATGAGTCTCCGTGTCAATCTGAAATTTGACTTCAGCAGATGCAAGAGTCAAAGCTCCTCTCTCAATACGCCTTAACCTCATTTTCTGATAGATCATAAACAAAGCTATACTTTTTAATTTCATAATATAGCAATTAGCAAGAAAATACAACCATACTTATAATTACGTGATCAAAACTAAGCCGGCATTCACAAAATCCATACCTTAGCTAAACTATTCATATTCCTCAAATCTGCAGTAATTGGATCCATCAATCGACTGTACCAAGAGACATAAAATAAAGTAAATAAATATCTTCATGGAAATAACATTGAAAGACAGTAACAAGCTACAAAAAAAAAAAAAAAAAAACAGCAATTCACACTAACATGGTCATCTAAGCACAAAAAATTGAAGTATCAATCAACTAACAATCAGTTTGAATGGCGTGAACGTGAGCCCAATCATTCAGTATGGGCTAAAAACTGTCAGAATACAGCCAATAAAGCCCCACTAACCCATGATTTTGTTTATTTTGCAAGATTCACTAGATACAGTACAGCACTACAGCTATTTCATAAGCAATTCACACTAACATGGTCATCTAAGCACAAAAAATTGAAGTATCAATCAACTAACAATCAGTTTGAATGGCGTGAACGTGAGCCCAATCATTCAGTATGGGCTAAAAACTGTCAGAATACAGCCAATAAAGCCCCACTAACCCATGATTTTGTTTATTTTGCAAGATTCACTAGATACAGTACAGCACTACAGCTATTTCATAAGCAATTATAGCCGGCATATACTCTGGAATAACAGAAACCCAGAAAATAAAAATACATTGTTTTTTTCCAGTCTAGGGTTATAATTAAGAGAGTGCTAATTAAAGACACATCAATCAGTATAATTTTATTTTACAAAGGATGTATGGAGAAATAAAAGCATACCTATCATCCATCCTTGCTTGTGCTTCAACATAAGACAATGCTGCAGAAGATTTTATGACACTTTTTGTGTATCTGGTGGAAATAATGTCTGCTTCGGGTGTCATTTCCTGAACACATAAATAGTTTAAGTTCAATCCTGTGAAGAAAATGGAGCTTACTTAAATATAAAGTGCTTGATACTCCTTGTGCTATTGCTTACTGCTTCATAACCTTGTTGATTGTGAGCCCAGTTGTTTTAATCTTTTAAAAAAAATTAAAAAAATCACTCATTTTAAAGATAAAAAATCACTTTCAAAATTTTTTAGTGTTTGTTTAAGCCTTAGGGGGAAAAACCAGAATAAAAAAAAAAAATCAGATTTCTGATTATTTTGAGAAGCTATTTTGAATAGCATCTGAAAATGCTGCAATTATAACTGCTCTTATCTTGTATTGTCCTAATTGATTTATACAAAAACAAAAGCCATAACAAAAGAAGAGAAAATGGAGATTGTGAATTATGGCTATGTTGATGTGATATAGCATAGTAGTAGTAGTAGTAGCATGGGGTAAAAATATATGATTGCACATACCTACCCATATGATAGAATGCAAGCCTTTCCACATCAGAACAAAGAGAACATATAGTAGTAGTAGATCACAATAAATCTAATCATGGTAAAAATATATGATTGCACGTACCCATATGACAGAGAATGCAAGCCTTTCCACATCAGAACGAAGAGAACATATGTCTGCCAGATAAAAGGTTTATCAATGAAGGCAAAAGAAAATGCTACAACCACAGCAATCTTTTTTTTTTTTTTTCAAACCAGTTAAAAGATGGTCAAACGATATTACCCTCTGTAAGAGGTTTGGGAAGCATGTCTATCCGCCGCTCGACAAGGTAGACAGATGTACCCCTTTCTGCAGCCTCATCATCAAGGGGAGTGCCAGGATGAACAAAATTAGTCACATCAGCAATATCTGACAGAAATTCATTAAAGATGAACCTATAGAGGGATTATATAGCATAAGCTAGGGGATGAGGGTAGAAAAACTAATGAAGCTTGGCTGTTGAAGAGGACAAGAGGATAAAGTAGCACCATAGAGGATGGAAATTAATGAATGTTCAGACATGCAAGCTCTTTAGCTGGCATCATCTGATAACTTCAGTTTGAGGCATGGAAATCATAAAAGAATATATTATCATAACATTCTAACAAACATGGGAATATTCATTCCCACCCTCATATTCTCGAGTATAAAAGAAAATGACGTGAAACAAACACCCGCTCATATTATAGGATCCCACTCCTCTAAAGTGAGCAATTCACTGTAGAGGGTAAAGTAAATAATCTCAGTCGTTCATGGGAAAATAAACAGTTGATATTACATGCATGTGCATAACAAATCATGAATGTATTGGAATTTTACTTTACCCTCCCTCACTTTTGAGGAGCCAAATCCCATATTATACTGCACATGTTAATATAAAATTCAAGCACGCTAGAAGAAAAAAAGAAAAATAGCAAAGCATACATGCAAATTAAAATTGTCAACAAGGGCCTCTATATGCCAAACTAAAATTCCCATGACATGCAAATAAATGATGAAACCATAACATCCATCCAGTTGTAGTAACCCACAAACGCTAATTTGAATACATATAGCCTCAAACAAAGGATACGAACTCCAACTTCAAAGTTTCCATTTGGAAGAGAATGACAGTGGAGTGCATCATCAATATCCTTGCAGCCTGCATGCAACAACAGCAGAAATACAACAACAGCCTTATATACCATTACCATGTTCTCTTCTAAATCAAAGTAAAGCAGCTATTTCAAATGGTTCTTTATCAAGTTAAGTGAAAACTAATGACAGAAATTGGTAAAATTAAAAATAAGATTCTTTGAAAATGCAAATGTTACACATCAGGAATAAGGAAAAAGAAAAAATAGAAACACAAAAACAGTATTCCACTGTGTCCATTTTCAAAAGCAGTAGACATAAGCACTTCCATTTTGATTATCAATGAAGAGTTGACTCAATCAACAAGAAAACAATACTCAGCAGCAGAAAAAGACATCATTTACAACAAGATTATATGGTTTTGTCGTCTCATAAAATAAAAACTAGAGCAAAATCATTCCAAACTCTTGCTTCCCATAACATAGTCGTCATAATTTATTTCATTTAAATATCCTAGACATCCTTCTCTATACTTTGTAAGTAATATTCTTTTATTATCAATATTCCACTTGCTGAGTTAACATTTCATAATCTTTCATATATTCTTGTTTATGGTAGAAGAAAGTTTGGGGGGACAGGGTCAGGTTGCCCCAAGTTTCAATTGTATTTAAACATTGCATCATCTCAGGCATGTTGAAATTGTGAAGTAAAATTTTTGTCATAAATTTTTTATTCATAAGAACTATTACATTGTCATATCATTTAATGATTGGGATTTGGAATAAACAATATGAATAACTAATCCATGCACTTTTCATTATCAATTTTCTTAGTATAGATCTTTGATAGAGAACAGCAATTGATAAACTGATAAAATACAATCCTGAACACAGAAATCATACATAACACAGCAATAAACTTGATGTCCTAGAGACCAAAGTTTCCTACAGAGAGTATTCTCTGCCCACAAACTGCAAATAACAACACACTTGCAAAATTACACACCCTACTATTATATATAATCTTAATTACACATCCTACTATTATATATAATCTTAATACATAACTGACATCAGTTATTTTCTATGAATAACTGCTATCGTGCAGTTTCTTATACAAAACTAAAGCAGAATTACTAATACAAGTTATTATATATCAAATACTCCCAATAAATAACTATCCATCCATGGATTCTTCCAAACCACTTGGATCTTGGTTCCCAGCAATCTTTGAAATATAAAATAGTTAAATATTAAATTTTCAATAATAGATGATGTATTAATATTTCACCCATTGATGAGTAATAGAGATGGAAACTAAATAAGACCCATACCTGGAGGGTCCACACTGAAGACACACAAATGACGCAAATCCTTCCTAATTGAATTAGACAAATCTTCAGAAGAGACTACCCATGGCAATGGTGGCAAGCATGCCAGCACTTGTGAAGAGAATGGCCGTGTATTTATATCATTTTCTATCAAAACCACCTATTTCGTAACAAAGAGGATAAGAGATGCCATATAATTAATATGGTTTAGTTGGTTAAAAAATATAAGTTACATTATCAGATTCAGAATTCAGATATATGAAAATGTGCAACAGTGAGTATCCAATTAGGCATGGATCATAGAAGTACAGCAGTATAGGTATCAAATACAGTATTGGCAACTGGCAAGACACAGGTACGACATTTGCTAAAACATTAGATTTCAAGTACAGCAAGATTCAAAATAATAATATGTCATGAAACACCAAGAAAACATATCAAACCATCATATTATATCGCAAATACAAAAATGATAAATGGGTCATTCCACAAGTGGGGAAAGTATAGGGGTTTCCTTATTTTGTACTACTCATTACAGACACACTGAAAGCCAGCAGTTATCAAATTCTTATTATGGACCAAGCCATATTGAAAATCAAATCAACATAAATAAACACTATGGAAAACAGAGCAGGATAGTAATAACTAATGATGTCTGCACTCTGAAGTCAACAGTATCCAATAAGTACCATCCGACAACAGTGTGGCAAACATTTTAAATGTTCCTTGCTTTTATGGAAGGTATTTTCAATTTTGTGCTTCCTTGCATGTATTGAACGGGAAATGCAATTCTGTTTCCTTTCTAGTTAATGAAATCATCAACAAGATGGAACAAGCTGAGCAAGTTGCAGGGAGCATAAGCACGTAGCCAGGTTCCTAATGATTTGCTCCAGTGACTGATGATTAATTTAGTTTCACAACTTAACTTTAAAATCTCACATTCTAATCATCAGGAGATCATGAGATGAAGGGAAAAGAAACCATTTCCTAGGAAATATTATAAGCATCAGCTTCATCAAAAACTTTATAGCAATCAAGCAGAAGTTGCCACATACTCATCCATTGTTTTCCCAATATCGATACAAAGAGAAATAGCATACAAAATCCAATATTCCATACCTCGGTTTCAGTATCTCTATCACCGATCTTCCCTATAGTTCGCACATAATGGCCTGATGGATACCGAGACTGACAATCCCAAGAATCAACTGCGACAATAATCCGCTTATCCAAAAGGTTCTCAAGTTGACGGGTTTGGATTCGAATCTTGGGAGTTCTGCGATCTTTGGAGACAAACAAGGCATGGGCAATACCACCATTCCCTGCAGGCATAGGCATTGGCTCCAAAGATCCACAATACCTGAAAAGACAATTTAAATATACCAATCATGAAACAACAGAACATATACACTTAGAAAATGAAATACACAGACCTATACTTATTGGTTAACATTTCAACAAACAAAAAGTACTGATATGTTTAACAAAATTTTAACAAACAAAAATTCTGATCAGTTAACAAGGTTTAACGTGTCTAGACAAATAGAAAATCTATCTTACAGAAAGAATCGACATGCACCTTTATGCTCAAAGAAATGTCAATTTTTATTTTTTATTTTACTTTAACTTTTCACCTTATATGTTGTACCTAAAGCTAGCTAAAGTATGAACTATGAAAGCATAGGAAGCCATTAGAATTTGTTCATTTTGCAGTTAGCTTGCCACATTCCCAATTTACAAGGCAATTTTAGTGGATGACAAAATTTCTTGCTTCATGAAACAGAGTTTGCAGAAGTCCTCAATGTGAAAACAATTGCACCCTTAAACTTTGGTAGATTTAATCATTGATAATCGAGTTCATAGTACAGAGAGAGTGAGACAGAATTTACGGGGGAAAAAATGTTATTGATTTAATTGTGTTGTTACAAAAAGAGTTATATATAGTACATCAAACCTTCTCATAGAAGCAACTAACTAACTGCTGATTCAGCATCTAACAGAGTTATAACTGTACAAATAGAACTGTAGGTTACTCTATTAATTGACTTCATATCATAGCCTCTATGACTAAGTGGTCAAGAGTTATACCTTTACAGCTCCTACTTTTCTAGAATCTAGATAAGTTAAATTTCAATACAAGGAAGGCAGGGTTGTGCCTTGTTCACACTTCAAGGCCCGAAGAAGAACACTTGTTTGAGAAGGCCTGTTAGATATAAAAAGCATTCACGAGGCCTTTGCCAAAGTGGGTAAGCTTTCGGGAAAGTTGGTCATTGACAAAGACTATAAAATTAGAAGGAAAAAAATGAATTTCTCAGCTAAACAAGCATAAATTGTATGCATGTGTAGAGCACCCAACAACCTCTAACAAAAAGTCAGCAGACCTAGATGTTCCAGTTCAACTTGCCTTTTTATTAACCTAGAGAATTAGTTGATAGAGCAAAACTCAAGAGATGATTAAGGATTTTTTACAGTGCTACATTCTAAAAGGGCAATGTAATCCACATTTTGCTATGAAAAAACTTAGCGAAGGCCCTTTCCCTTATCACCAGTACTTACCAAAGTTGAGGATTGAGGTCCAAGCCCAAAAGTGCTCTGGGCGTGAGGGGGTGTATTGGGAAAAAACCCAAGTCCCACATTGGCTAGAGATAAGACAAAGATAGAATATATAAGTGGAGGGGGGCAACCCTCACCCCATGAGCTAGCTTTTGGGGTTGAGTTAGGCCCAAACCCACATTCTAAGAATTTCTATCTTCAAAGGAATTTTTAGTTCAAGATTGAGCCTACACAAAGTTTTGGCTGTTCAGAATGGATAAAACAGATCTCATCATCCAGTTAAAGCATTTAAATGCCAAAATCCCTCAAAAGAATGAGAGAACACTTTCCTTTTATCCTATTTCTGTTTTTATAGGAAAAATTACTCATTTGGTCCCTATTGTTGCACAAATTTTAGTTTAGTCCCTAAACTTAAAAATCATCCCTTTTAGTCCCTGTACAAGCACTTTCAGATCCCTTTTGATCCCTTGCCTTTACACACTTTACCTTTTAGTCCTTGTCATTTTGTAACAGCTAGGACCTGAAAGTGCTTGTAAAGAACTAAAAAGGATGGTTTTTAAGTATAGGGACTAAAAGGTAAAGTCTATACAACTTTAAGGACCAAATGAGTAATTTTTCCGATTTTATATTTGTGGGATTCTTTCTTGCACCAGTCCTTCCACATGCATCCTCAAGGCAAAAAAATTTATTTAAAAATAAGTAAAGAATGTTCAGAAAAAAATTGCTGCAAAATGCTGGCCTTTATGGGCATTTTAACATTTTTAATCCAAATAGGGTTGGTGCTAAAATGATGTAGGAAACATAGGTTCATTTTCTAGTAAAATGAATGCACCTGATTCACAAATGGTGCAATTAGCCTTTTGAAAAGAAAAAAGAAAAAAAAAAAGTGGTCAACAGGTACACCCAAAAATCCAAAATTACATTGCTACTTCGGTACACTTCATCTTTTATATTTATTTTTTTAAAGTTCAGATCGATCTCTACATTTCCCTACCACTTCTTACTAATTCACACAAAAATTGATATAAAACAATGACAATAGCAGAACATCCCGTAATTAATGGAGATAAAAGAGATATTAGTTTCCACTACTGAAAAAAAAAAGGTGAATTCAGTTTCCAATCAAATGAATATCAGTTCGTGAGTAAAACAGAAATGCTTTGTTAAGGCCTAAGGGAAGAGGAAAACAAGAAAGGTTGGATAAATTCCATGCATCTAAAGTCTAAACTATACAGCAGAGCTCAATTATGACTAATGATCGTAAATACACATGTCAATGTAAACCTAATAAACATAAATACATGATTTCATTAACCTATACAATGAACTTAGACACCATTTACATATTTCCAACAAGCTCCACGTAATTAAAAATATACTTACGAATGCCAGTTTCTCTTTATAATGCCAACAATACGACCACAAGGATGACTGTGTACAGCATTTACTTGTTCAGAAGAACCCTGCTGAGAAACAGTTCTTGGTGCATCATCAGCACTATTTGGAGCTAGATGAACATCTTCATCCTCACCCTCGTCTTCTGCAAGCAAATAATATTACTTGAGAATTCAAATAGAAAAACAACTTTACAGGCATGTGCATACACAAAGACCAAAGCTATTTCAGCCTCAAGAAGTACCATGCACAGGTCAAATACTGTCTAGAAGAGAAGAAAACAAAGCAGCATATTTTCACACTTATCCAGCTCGTATTAAGGAAACTTTAATATGCATCTCTCAATAACTTAAATATATGAACATGCAGCATTAATGAAAAGCTCTTTGTATTAATGTTGTTGACTTGTTGTACTTTCAGTCCTAAGACAACTCATCCCCTCTTTCCCTTGTATTTCTTCTCTCCCATAATAAACAATACCAAGTTCAGATTGAAATTAAGTAATAAGATAACTTTGCAAAGAATAAATTCTTACAAGTCGCAAATCTGCCTTATGGCAGGGTACAAATAATCTAACAATTAACATACCTTCACGGGCTATAGATAGAGACGAGACTCCTTGCCACTGGTCCTGAGGCAGAAGTTCAGCTGCCACAATATCCCCATCAAATGCTCGATTCATGTTTGAGCGCCCATAAATAACTATTTCATCACCAATGCTCTCACTCCCAACATATGCTTCGAATGGATTATAACGGTTTACACGAAGTTTCCCTTGATGATATATTCCACGATGCAAACCAGAAGTAATTTCTGACATTGGCTTATGCTGAAAATCAATAGAGCATAAATATTCGTCATTTTAACTAAATGTGTATACACAAATTACTAGATAACTTAATACCTCAGAATAGATGACTTTCCTCTTGGATGGTCTAAGATCTTCAACCTCTTCCATGTCCACATCTTCAGATGCAGGCTGCACAAGCAGGTCAAGTAAATCAGGTCGGTCTAAAGACTTCACGTATGACTCAACTGAAACAAAAGACAAATTGGTTAATAAGATTTTAGGATGACTCCATTCAACAAAACTGTTAGTTTTGATATTCCTCAAAGACACAGCTGAAGTACAACAGATGTCTAGCTATTCAACATACATTTCAATTACCAAGAAGGATAACTACCTGTTTCGGCCAAAATGCCCTCTTCACTAGCCTTTCTTTTGTTCTCTTTATCATTAGTTATCAGCAAAACCTTTACTGCACGACCAAGATGATTCTGATACCACTGAGTAGCCACTCGAATAGCTGCATTACCACTATTTAAAGTTAAAAACTAAAAACAATTTTATCTCTATTGGCAACTCATGTAAAAAACCATCCCGGTGAACCAGAAAGCATATAAAAATAAAGAATAAAATCAAAGCTCATTTGAAAAGCCAACCTCTATCGTTCCTATCATTTTTGGTTTCCCCACTCATTTCCTTAATATATGTATCCCTGCCAATAGAGAGACAAATTATCAAATCAATATAGTTAGTTGTTGGATATGCAACAAATGAAGAAACTGATCAATCTTGCTGCATCCTTAGTTTTCCCTTCCTCTCCTTGTTACATAATCTCACGCTAACTACAAAGTACAAACTAGTAGCAGGTCACAAAAGGGGGGGCAAAAAAAATACCTGTGGTATTCATTGGAAAAAACAAAGAACTTCCTCATGGAATTGCTACAGATAGCCCTTATACGGTTGTAAACAGACATGTTCTTGTTCTTAACCTCTTCCAACACAATGGACAACACCACAACATCGTCGATCGCCGGATTCTCCAGCAAATCAATCTGCAGCAACAACACACATTCCAATTCACAAAAGAAATAAAACGTCTCGGTTGAATTAAGGCGAGAAAAATAGAGGAGGAAGCAGACCTGGTTGAGAACGACATTGGTGTCGACGACGAGAATGGTGGAAGGAGAAGCACTGAGGCGAGCACCGGAAGAATCGCAAACTGTGCAAAATGGTGCGCCGCAGTATATATCATCACGCAGGTAGTGCTCCCGCACTTGCTACTCCCAAAAAAAGAAAACAAAAAAGAGGTTGAGTTAGTTAGGGTTAGAGTTAGAGAGGAAGAAGAAGTGTGTACCTTCATGACTTTGCCACCTTTGGTTTTCTTGACGAAGGACTTGTTGTGGAGCATGTTGGCGGCGGAGGAGATTGTTCTGCGCTGAGTAACCCTACTTGGAGACTGTGCTTGTTTCGAAGCTCTCTCTATACTTTGGAACAGTGGCGACGAAAAGAAAAAGTTGATTCTCCTGATTTTTTTTGCTTTTTGGTCCTTAGCGCCTAAGTAAGGAACCAGTGTTAGGAGTGAGACCACGGTGTTTGCCGGCGTGTAGCGGCGGCACTGTGAAGGTAGCAAAGGGCAAGCAGTTCAAGAGAATTGTAATAAAAGTGTTAAGTGATGCAAAAGGTGTAGGAAAGATAAATGCAATATTTCAAGGGCGTTCATAATCCGATCCCATCCCAAAAAATTGATTTAAAAAACCAAAATCAAACGGATAAAAAAAATATTAGATATGAATATATGATCCAATTTTTTATTTAATTTTAGAAACTAATCCAAATTTAATTTATATATGTATAAATTTTTGTTCATAAATTTATAATATCACTAATTTTTATGTCTTGAATATTTATAAAATTATCATATAATTTATATCTATTTATAAAAAATATATTTAATTAAAAATACTTCTATTAATTATTTGAGTTGAGATGCATAATTATTCTATTATTAATTATATAATCTATAACAATATATAAAGAAAAAAAATTATGTACATATTTTGTTTTTAAATTAATTGAAAAATATTATCTATTATCCTTTCCTTCAACTGTGTATAACTATACACTCCCCTTATTGATGTTAACAAATTGTTGATGTGTAACTGCACCTCTCTAGCTTTTGTCTCCCTGTCTCTAACTATACACTCCCCTTGTTGATGTGTAACTGTTTAGTATGACTCAAGAATGTTCTTCTCGTCATTGCGTGTTTATTTTTATTTTTAATCCCTACTCTATTTGAATTCTAGAAGCAATGTTGGTGAGGAAAGAAGGTGATAGAGGTACATCATATATAGTTAACGTCATTTTAGGTTTGTGTCAATGTGTTTATTTCTTATCTTTTTTATTTCATGGATTCTCTCTATTTTTCTAATTCAAATTGCGTCTATTCGGTGGTGAATGAAGCTGGAGAAATTGCTGAATTAATTGTTGGCTCTGTTGATAGTGAATGAAGGTGGGAAATTCTCTATATCTTTCTGATTATGTTTTTATTTTGCTTAATCAAGCCATTGTTGACGTATATATTTTAATTTCGTTCAATTTATTTGATGGTTTAGGTACTATTACGGCAGCAGATTAGACTATTATTATCATCCAAATACCATAATATATTTCTCTGTTAGTATGTAGCGTTGGGGCAATGGTATAGCACATTCATTATTCATCTTAGCGGCGTGTGGTATCTCGATTTTTATTTTGATATTTTATAGCCTCTGTTTTATTAGTGAGGGTCCCAAACAACATGGCTTGTCCTTTTTGTTTAAATTTATTCTTAATTTAAACACACCTCATAAATTTGTAGTTAGAATTATTTAAACCCACTTCTAATTAACAAAATTTCTCAATGATTACAGATGGTAAAGAAACACATCATGCGTGCACTTCTTCTGGAGAAGGTTGAGTACCATGTTTTTTAAACCTCTCGACGAAGATAATCCACTGTTGTCCAACATATATAGGCTCATTAGATGTTTGCAAATGTCAACAACCAGCTACGTGGAATGTGGTTTGGATCCTGCTTATGCATCTACCTTTTGTTCTTGTTCATGCTATCTTCAAGTAGAACCCAACAATTGCTTAATAATGTAATGATGTTAATCAACTTTTCATATCTTGACATAGTTCAAAGGATAAGAAAGCTTATGGCACATCCACAGGAGAAAATTTACATACCTTTGTATGTTAGAAGTGTAAGCCTGCATATGTATAAATATAAAAATTTGCATCTCATTTTCTCTTTCTGCTCGAGATTGTTTTATCTATATGTTATGTTCTCCTTTGTTCCCTGATATATAATATGACCTGTGTTTAACTATTCCTAAGAAAACAAACACAATGAAGCAATCCTGGGCAGGCAACAAGTTTTTATGAATTAATCACTTGACCAGTGTGCAGGACCAATCAACCCATTTGGGAAGTTTAACCAAGGTTATGTTGGCAACAATGGTATACTAAAAGTAAAGGTAATATTTTTCACAAATGTGAAGTTTTCGTAATTTTTTATTTTAGATGGTGATGGATAAGTTATATGGAAACTGCAATGACACGAGATGTAGGTTGTGATACACGTAGAAGAAAAAGTTTCATGGAAACAGCCAAGGATTAAAATTATCCTTTTATTCATGGTTGGTTGTGATTTCCCTTAAATATAATTTGTTTATTTATGTGAGTTTGCATTTATTTTTAAAATATTTTTTCATTGTCAATTTCTTTCATTTTATAGCGAAATCTATAAACTCACATTTGTTAGAAAATAGGTATTTAGCTTTTAAATTATTTTGTTTCTCTAATTTAGCGTTTTATAATTAGAAATCTGAAAATGTGTTTTATAAAAAAGAAACACTTAAATTTCAAAATTCCTGAAATCTGTTTTATTCATTTTTTTCTTTTCGTATATTTCACTATATAAAATAATAAATTACGATATTGCAAAAAATAAAACAGACACAAAGAAAAAAGAAAAATATATCAATAATCATGTATTAAAAATTAATCATTTGACTAAAATTAATATGGTTATCAATGCATAATGAGAGAAATATATAAATATCAAATTTAACATAATAAAATATGGATACATGAACTTTGACGTGTCTGTATGTGTTTCTGCTATTAATATAATATTTATATTTTTCATGAAACATTTTTAATTTAATTCTACGGTTGCTTTTCTACTCTCTCCCGTCTCACTTTTTTTTCCTTTAACAATAATCTAATCCTATAAATAAAACTAATTATTTTATTTTGCCTGCAACCTTTGTTGATTGGTTTTAAGAATTTTAATCACAATTATGATGAATATATTTATACATTAATGTTATAACTGTACAATAATGATTAAAAAAAGTCCCAAAAAAAGGTGATGATAGTTGATTACAATTGACTTTATAAATATCATATGTTAACTTCGTATTCATTAAATTTTCCTTCTTTCGGCTTTTCAATATTATTCTTATTATTTCTTATTATACTCGTGTTAGCAAATAATTGCTACTTAATCCAACAATGATGAGGAAACAAACACTACTTCCAACAATACTGTGAAGAAGTGAGTAAAAATCTTCTATTATTAAAAATACTTTTTTTTTATATAAAATAAACATTTCTCATATTGCTTTTGACATGTTTATTTTGCTCAATAATCTTTGGACGAAAGCATTATAAAAGTTAAAATTTCATGAATATGAGACTTCTCTTAACATTAATTAGAGCAAAGAATAAATTAGCACAAAATTAATCTTAATTGATGAAGGGGTCTCAAATTCTTTTTTACTCTTCGGTTATACTACAATATTACAATATGTAATATTTTTATACTAATTTTTTATATTTTTTGTTTCAGAGCAATTATATTCATGCTACTATATCAAAACATGGATTTTAATTAACAAAATTGTTGGTGTTTTCTTAGTGTTACTGATTTCAT
>PYAF01000457.1:550636-592994 GCA_007407185.1 Glycine tomentella | reverse complement strand
ATAATTTCTATATATAGATTAAAATGTAATGTTTATCATTTTTAAAAAAAATATGTGATTTCAGTCTTCTAAGTTTTTATTTTTAATTGAGACATTTTATTATTGGTTTTTGAAAAATTTACATTTTAATTGAGATATTTCATCATTTATTTTTAAAAGTTTACAATTTTAATCCTTTGTGATCAATTTAAAATGTTGATATATGGATTTTATAAACGCCATTTGATACCTATTTATTTATTATCCACATGACAATTTTTTTAAAAATTATTTAATTACTAATAAGTTTAATTTTTTTAAAAAGTATATAATTAAGTCTGTAATTAAAAAATAAAATAAAATCTCAGATTTTTTAAAATAAAAAACAAACTATCTCAATTAAAGAAATAAGAGAATTAAAATCGTAGTTTTAAAAAAATAAAGAACAAAAATTGTATTTTAACTTAAATAAAAATATATGATAGAAGAAAATGGCGGGAAGGAACCGGCTAAGATGATTTGGCGGGAAAAGACAACATAAAAAGGATGCTTCGACTAAAAACCGTTCCTCATTCCGATTTCTATTTTCTACACGCAGAGAGTGAAGCGAGCGAGTCACGACTCAGCGATGGTGGGCCCACAGTACGATTTTCTGGCGAACCCTTTGGGCGTCGTCAGATCCACCTTCGACGCCGCTGTAGCCTCTGTTTCCGATCCCTCCGCCTTCGACGGGCGCGACTGGGGTGTCTTCCCGCTCTTCCACCACTTCCTCTCCGACCAGTCCATTCTCTCTCAGGTTCAATCTCCAAATTCCAAGAAGAAAACAAAAATCTAGTCTTTAATTATAATACTAATATTTCTCAATTTTTGATTAATTAATGGAACAGGTTCCTCTTCTGACCCCTGCCACCATCAAAAGGGTGAAGCCTAATACTCTGGTTCGGTTTCGCGGGATGATACAAGACATGCTCGGGAACGAATTTTACGTTGGCGCTTATAAGGTTTTCTTTCTCTTTTCTATCTCGTTTTTTATTTTAAGTTTAGTTACCCTGAGCATTATGATTTAATTTAGGGGAAAATGAAAAAATTTGTTTTGGGTGTATGATTATTGAAGGATGATTCGGTGTGGAGGACGAACAAGTTTATGGATGTTTCTCAATCTCTTATAGCTTCTTCGGTGGATATGCGAATCTGGGAACGTCGACTGCTTTATTGTGTTCCGGTAAGGCATTTGATTTTGAGTTTACCGTTTTCTCTATTTTTTTTGTTGTATAAATGGTTTTGGTTAAATAGTAGATATTTGAAGGTTTAGCTTTGTTTATTTGTATGTAGGTTCCAGGACTGAGTCCATGGACTCAAGTTTCAGCTGAAGAATTTGGCCATCCATCTATGGATTGGACATCAGAGAATAGAGAAAAGCGGAGGAGAGAAGATGATGAGTCTTCTGATATGCCTGTAATTCCTGGCCTTGTGTTGCTGCCTATATTGATATATTGCTTCCATTAAATCATCATGTGATGGGTGTATGGATTCCTGAAACATTTAGGGCCTTGCATTCGTATAGTTTAGCCATTTTGGTCCGTCTCCTAATAGGTTTAGAATGATGTGGTTGTTTTAAATGTGATGCTTTGGAATCTATAGGTTTTCATTATAAATTTTGGAAATGCTAGATACAGGGAAATTAGTGTTTTTTCATTGTTCTAACTGGTCTATGTTTATTCACAGGTATCTGGTGATGAGGTTCAGAGTCCCCCAAATAGTAAGAGAATGGTATACTAAGCTTTCATTTGACTTTGTTTTAATGGATCTTACTTACAGAAAATAAGCATCCAAAGATTAGCTTTATCAAAGTGGTTAGTTGAAAACTGCTAATTTCTGTTGTTACCGTCATGGTTTGCTTCTAAGTTTATTCCTCAATTTCGATTTATTCAAACTAAGTTATTTGTGATCCAAATCTGAGTAAAGCCGACCTTCATCCAAGTTGTCAGTATCATATTTAGATGACAAATTATGAGGTCTTGAGCAGTTTATTAGTTATAGAGACAGTTAGGTCCAGTTGTATTTTTTCAATTCATGATATGAACGTGTTTCCTAGATGGTCTAATTTTTATTGCTCCCTGCAAACTTCTATTCTGGTACTTCTGAGAATTGATCTTCATGGTTGTTTTACAGAGAGAAGGTGAACACTCTTCCGTTGCTTCTCATTCTCAGGGAGCTGCAACTGAGATTGCCAGCTCTGGTACCACTTTGGTGTCTGGTCTTAATAGCAATTCACCTCCTTGTCTTGTGAAGGTAAGAATTAGTCTCTTTTACTACTAAGTAATATATTTTATTGATATTTTAAGATGAATTTATTATTATTATTCTAATTTCACGGAATTATAGCTAATCTCTTTCCTCATTTTCCTCTGTATTATGCCAGATATATGATTCTCCAGATTCTGAATTGAACTTGAATGACATTTTTGAGTTTGTGGGTATCCTTACATCTGATCTAGAGCTTGAAGAGGACGATGAAGATTGTGATTTATCAGATGGATTTTCGGAAGATCCTTTGCGTCATCTCCCACCTAGCAAGGTATGCGCACTTTGATGTGCATTTGAGCAATAAGAGGCTATATTGTTCTTTTAGGAACAACCAAAGAGGCATAAATATGCATCTGTGCATCTTGTCTATGTCCACCCAACGTCTGGTTTTTAAATTTGCATTTTCCCCCTCTTCTGCAGGTGCCACACCTTCATTGTTTTATTCACAGGAAATTAGCGGTCCACGACTTTCTTCAACATAATCCTATTTTAGAGGTAACTTTCTTATGTACCTAAATACCTTTTATTCATCTGACCAAAATGCTTGTATTTTTGGTTAGCTCGAGTTGGATCATTATCTCAACTTGAAAACACCTTGCTAAAAATATTATGTGTTTGATCTCACAGCCAAGGCCCAACTTGGTCAGAAGAATCAGGGAAGCATTGGTAAGGCATCTCACGGCGGTTCTCGGCAATGATGATTTGGCTACTCATTTCATGTTGCTGCATCTTCTATCCAAGGTATGCAGTTCTTAATAGATTATTTTCTTTAGTCATTTCAGGCACTGTAAATGTTCTAGTTGTTGTTCTTCATATTTTGCTTATTTCCCAATCCTACTCATACTTTTTCATCGCATGCTTCCTAATTCCGCCACCCTCCATTTTGAGAGTATTTGTTTGATGTATTGTTATTGAACAGGTGCATGCTAGAGCAGATGATCTTGCTGTGGGAAAGCTTTCATTAAATCTTACTTGTTTTAGCAAAGAAACCGTGTCTGTATTTGGAAAACCACTAAGCGTTGCTCTGAAGAACCTCCTGCCATTCACATTTTGCATACCCCTTACAGTTGAATATTTGAATTCTGTTTCACTTACGCCAAAAAAGAATTACGATACTAATAGGTAATTACATTTTATTAATCCTTCTAACTGGACTTCTTCCCTGTATACAAACATATTCACATCTTTTAGTGTTAATACACCAGACTGGAAACTGGAGTCTTACAACTAGCTGAAGGTTCACACTTGATTGTTGATGAGACCAAACTAGAAGCTGGAACTCTCAACTGTGTAGGGGTAGAGAATACAAGGCTGCTGAAAAATTTAATGGAATTGCAAAAGGTAATTGTTAGCTTCTCTAGCTCTTATATTTTCTTGAACTCATGTTTTGAGGGATAAATTTGTCTGCGCCTGGTGCAACTGTTGAGAACCTCTATAAAACCATTATATGTGAACTTGCTAATCTGTAGAAACACTTTCTCTATTTACAGTTTTGCAATTATTTTTTGGAGTTACAATTAAAGATGACGTGCACTTGTTATGTGTTTCAGGTTGAATATGATTTCAAGTACTATAAAGTGGATATGGCAACTGATTTCCAACTGCTAGTTTTGTCGGAGGGGAAATCAAATATCTTGCCAGCTGATGTAATTGTACCGTTCCGACCTACTGCAACCAGTTGCTCTGAAGCTGAGACTGCAGAAGCTTTGGAGGCCTGGAGGTGGTATTTGGCCATTGTTAGACAGCTATCACACACTATTGAACCAGAAATGCAAAAGGTATGAGTGGTTGTTGGCACTAGTATTCACGAACAAGTGTTGTTCTGGGTCAAACTAGTTGTGAATAATTTATTTAGCCGTTAGCCTACACATACTCAGCAACTAACAAATTTCTAAGCTCACCAGAAGTGGCATTTTAGGTTTATTCTTCCATTTCCACTTCAATCCATAGATATCTTAGCTGAAGATACACATATAATTCACTATTTATATTTACAAGAATACATTCCAAGAGGGGGGGGGGGGGGACATAATGTGGGCATTATTATTAAGAGTTCCTCTTTGCTGATATCTCTAGTGCATAATTAAATGTTCTGATGGAGCATGCATAACAGTGCCTTTGCGCATTTGTGTGTTTTCAGGTGGTAGAAACTGATTTAGTTGCAGCAAGACAAGCAGATAGGAGCTTGAGCTCCCAAGATTTAAGCAGGTTAGTAAGTGACTATTCTACATGTATAGGTAGCATTTTTCTTTTTCCATAGCACAACTTTATTGAATCATTGTTCCCCTACCTTTTACACCTGTTTCCTTTCTCCGACAGATTGTTAACAATGGGCCGTCTCATGTCATTGAGCTATGGTGAGACCAGCTTGTCACTAGAACATTGGCAAACGGTCAAGGAACTAGAAAGGCTGCGAAGAGAGAGGCTACAATGAAAAACACTATGGAATTACAAGTGGTTCCAATTTGTACAAGGTTTTAAATGAGTCAAGTTATGGTGTTGAGGTCTTAAATTGTGCTGTCGATTCAGTTGTATTACCAGAATTGTCTTATGGTTGCTTACTAGGCAGCACATATAAAAAAACAGATAGTCGGTTCCGTAAGTTGTGCATTCAGTAAAATGCAATATAAGGCCATTTCGCTAATCCTTGTACGAATTTCTTGCCTTGTTCTATGTCAGTAGTCAGGTAGATATTATGTTTACATATAAATGCACAAAAATATGTAATACTATGTGCATGGAAGCGAGTGCAGCAAGCATTTTTCCAGCCATAAATTGTGAAATGGCTGTTAACATAGAAAGTTAGCTCAGATTGAAGTAAAGATCCGTAGTAGAGGCTGAGCAGCAGGGGGAGGTGGGCTGGGGAACTGCGCCTTAACTTTTCCTTCAGGACTAATTTTAAAATTATTTTACTCGTTTAATTAATTTGTTAGTTTCTCAATTATTTAAGAATTTTAAATTGATGTTTTATTTTAAAAGATCCTTTAACTAAAAATCATTTTTAATTGGGTGTCATTGTGGGTTTCGACACTTTTAGATGAAATACTCTTTTTTTTTTTTATCAGAAGTTGATATACTCTTAAACCAAGTGATTGGAAGAATAGGTTATAGTTTATTTAATAAATAAACAATAACGACTTATTCCTTCAAAAATATTTTTTTTATAGATGGGAATTCCCAAATGAAGTCATTTTTAAATACATGAAAAATTAATTAACAGTAAAAATACATCAAACTAAAGAAAAATTCTTTTTCCTATTTCTCTATACTCATTTATCAGGTCATCTAGTCTGTAAAGGAAATCATTTTTTTAATTTATCATCCAATTAAAAGCAAATTATATCTATTTTTTCAAATTACTTATTTATTTTTATATTGTTGGAATATAAAAGCTTGTTTATTTTTAATACAAAATATTAATATAATTATATAAAATACAATAAAATAAAATTTGTTCTGTTTCCTATTTTTGTAGTTGAATGATTGAAAAAAAGAAAGATTAAATAAGAACTAAAAGCTAAAAGAGATTGATGAAAATTAACATATAGTAGCCGTTGAAGTTGGGTAGAAGGACAAGTTTCTAAAGTTTATAGATAAATGGATTACACAACATGACAACTTAAGCTTTTAATTAAAAAAGAAAATTAATGTATAAATATCGTGGTCTTAAATAAAACCATGTTAGTAGCTGACCAGCTAGCAAACTGAAAAGAACTTCAGGAGGAGTCAAAATCAGTGATGAGAAAGCAATTTTAAGCTTTATCTCACAAGCCAAGTTAAGATCTTATAATCGAATTCAATCATTGGTTCTAGTTATAAATGATTGAGTACCCTTTTCTTTAGCTAAAAACTGATTTAAAATAGCTCTAATCTATATATCAAAAAATTATTTAAAATAGGACTTCATTACAAAGCATCACTAAACTTCGAAATGGTATCAAATTTTGACCTTGAAACGCGTCTATGTATATATGGCATCTTTTGAAATTCATTGTTATTAAAAATCACAACCATCTAAACACGACGAACACCAACGCCACTAGGATGATCAACAATAACAATTTAAATTTCATATATTAATTGGTATTAAAGTTTTTATATTATAAATCAATCAGAGATTTTTTATATATTATTTTTAACATAATTATTATATGGAGTGAATCAATTTATCATATATATATATATATATGGGCGGATCTAGCTTATGGACCACCCTCCCTTAAATTTTTCCAATAAATTTTAATATATCCTTAACATTTATTTGTAGTGTTTGTTAATTATTTTCAGTATTTATTATATAGTTTACCGTGCTTGTTAATTATTTTTCATTTGTAATTTATGCATTAACACTTATTTATAAGGTGATTAAAGTCTTTATTTTTCATTGAAATGAAAAATACAGTTTAATCATATGCATTTTGTAGAAATATTTTAATCTATATTGTAGCAGCTTATGTTCAAAGATCTCAAACTCAATACTTATATCTAAACTAACTCTCATGTTGTCATCATGGTCTTTTGAAATCTCATCATAAGTTACAATAAGTTTCTTTCATTGTTCTATTCAATCCAGAACAATAATTTGGTCAGACTATTTATTTGTTTCTTTATATTATAGTTTATAATTATTTGTTCCTTTAAATTTTCTTTACAAAAAAAATATTCGGAGGCGTTGTCCCCGAACCCTATCACTAAATGTGCATACATAAATAAATTTTCTTAAATCAACCACTAGTACTCCCTTATTTTTCTGAATCCACTATTGTATATATATATATATATATATATATATATAAATCTTAAAATCTTTACATTATAAATGCAATTTAATTAAATAATAATAATTATTAAAAGTGTTTAATGATTTTTCGCTCAATCCTGATTCAGTTACCGTTAAACTAATAAACTGTGAATCAGTATTTACTGATTCAATAACCGACCCACTTTTGGAAGCATTTACGATGTTCGTTTTTGTAAGAAGACATAATAATTCCTGGGGTGAAAACTGAAAAGGATCATTATGAAGAAAAATGTTGACTACATATTTGTTTTTACTTTTTATTATTAGCTGAGTTTTATTAGAGATTTAAAAAAAGTCATGTAATTCTCAGTTTTTATTTGATGATTTTCACACATAATCTTGTGAGTTATAACAAACCTCAAACAATAATAGAAAAATATATTAAAAGAAAATGTATTCCTAATTATCTTTTTTTATAACAGATTAGCAACTCTTAAATTTGAGTAGCTTTTTTGGACGCAATTGCATAGCCCGAGAAGTTAGCTAGTCAGTCTTTTACAGTTTTACCTTTTGGGATGCGAAAAACGTTGCATTTTTATTCTTTATAGTTGCTATTGCTATTGATGGTCCAAGTCAACCCCAAAGCCCTCGTCCCAGTGCAATAAGAAATTGCAAAATTAGAAAAAAAAAAGAAGGAAAATGGATAAAAAAATAAAAAGAAGAAGAAAATGGTTTTACTTCTCGAAATTCTTGACTTTAAGAATCATATATTACTTGGTAATATCCCTTTGTATAATTAGATGCAACAACCCAATTCAATATTAAAATAATATGGTACAAGAAACTGGTTTATTTTTTTCACATCATGACAAGCGCATGACAAGGAGTACTGAAGTGAAAATACTAGTAAAATGAAGTCGGTGAAATTTTCTTTGTGCCCCCTCGAGGATTTATTACTCATTATTCAAATTTAATTTAATCACTGAAGATCCAAAAGTTGGAAGTGACTTGGAATCAAAAAGCATAATCAACTTGATATTAAAATCGCCCCCAAATTGGTTTTTGTACCATTGTGGGGGATCAAATATACAAGGCAATTGAGATCATCAACACCTTTTCTTCAATCAAAAGGCATTTATCAAAGTGATGATAGATATAAAATAAAAGACTATATATTATATTAGGCCTAGCGGGTGCCATATAGCCACCACAGCATTAGGGGCCATGTTGGCCAGAAACTCCTCCTAATCTACCTTCTTTTCTTCTCTTTCCCCACCCTTTCCAACTATAACAAAAACAAGTGAACAATGCCATCATATATTACACACAAATTAATGTGAACTTAAAAATTATTAAGGTTCCTAGAACTGTGCCCCTTCAAATGTTTGTCCAAATTGCCAGTTAGCAGGCACAATGTTGTTGCTAGTGAGAGTCCTGCCATCACTTGTAGTGACCTGAAAAGAGAGGCTTTGGCCATTCAGGTAGGAATTGCTTTGCCAATTCTGCCCCCAGTTTCTAGACATGGTTTGCCACCCAGTTCTAGACCCTTTGATGGACACAGAATGAACGTCTCCGGCTCCACCAACATTTGTGATGAGAACCAAGTTGAAGTAAGAGTGACCATTGATGGTGAACCTGATCCCTCCTTTCTTCACACAGGAGACTCTGTTTTAGGCCAAAAACAAAAGTATGTTAAGCTATGTTAGAGCATCAGTGCATGTTTGGTTTGCAATTGAATACGTTCAAATGTAAATTCAACATATAAAACAAAAATGAATAAAAAGCAAGAGTCTTAATCCGTTGTCAAAATTACTTTTGTGTCAAACGTGATTTTACAACGGATATCCAACCATACTCTTAAAGTCTCACATAGAGTAAATAAAGACATGTTTTAGGGTATATAAGTATAAAACTGGAGAAAAAAAAAGTAAAGTAACAACACTTGAAGAGTTTGTATTGTAACGTTTTCATTTATTACCTTCTGAAGGAAACAGGAACAATTCCAGCTTTGTATTGAGCAATTTTCAAGAAAGCAGGCTCAGCAAGATCAAAGTGTTGCAAAGGAGGGTTGCACCAGCCACCATTGTTGTTAGCCAATGCAAAGTTAGGGGGGCAGAAGTTTGTGGCAGTGACGATTATGCTACCGGGGAGGCACCATTTGGGGTCAGCGTCACATTTCATCTCATAGCAAGACCCGCAACTCATGCCATTGTTGAATAGAGCAGTGCTGAGTGCTGCAGTGTCAGTGCCATACCCTTGGCTGTACAAATTTCCATACCCACAAGCTCCTCCTGTAAAAAACAACAACAATTTTTTCATGAGTAACCCCTAGCACAATATCTTTGACTCATAATAGGAGAGAGAGTGAAAGTAATATATAAGTAGCCCGTGACATAAAGTTATGGACAGTCCAATCCAACAATTTTTATGTTTTTTTTTATATGCATGAATCAAAAAATAGTATAAAAAATTTAAAATAATATATTCTATTTAATTAATTGAGTTAGACCCATTAACTTTTTAACCCATGTGTGTCAAAATAAAAAAAGTTAGGCATTTTCTTTGAACCTTATGTAATTGCCTTGTTGATATGTAAACACTTGAAGATTAGCAAAATTAGGTAATGTGAGACTAAAACCTTTTGAAATACTCTAAAAATGTAACACTTTGAATGAACTTACCCATTGTGCCAGATGCATCACCCCCACCATAAAATGTGGCATGACCACCTTGCCAACCACCTCCATAGTCAGCATAAGTGCCTCTGAGGCATAAATTAAGAAGAAAGAAGAGAAGAGAGGTTGTTACAATGGCCATTGTGAGGTACTAGTGGCTTAGGGAGTTGAGGGTACAAAAGGATTTAAAGATAGTAGGAGACTGGTTTACTCGTTGGTGCTTAATGCTTTAGCTAAGGTTTGGTTTGCTTTATATAGGAAGGAAAGTTTAAGCATAGGTTGGAGGCAGTAAAGAGTGAGAGATGTGGGGTCCCATGCCCGAATGAGACAACATAGCGTTTCTCAGCTCTAAAGAGAGAAGCCAAATTCACTAAAATTTGGAACGTCGAGCAAGAATCAAGGCGCACATGCACATGTTTCGGTTACACTACCAACTACTTAATCTACGGGCCCACTTGGCACATGCATTTTTTTCTCAACTGTTTCTCTTGTAATTTTATTATATGCTAACGTTAATTTATCAATCAGTGATCGTGAGTAATATTGAAATCGGTGTTTTAAATAAGATGTTGTGTTTGAGTCTTGTCATGAAAAAAAAAATAATTGAAAGAAAAGAATTTTATTAAAGATGATTAGATAAATTTTTTTAATAAAAATTAATTATCAATAAAATTAATAAATACTTTATATTAATAATATGATAAAAAAATGATAGTATTAATCTTCATGTGGTCGTTACGTATGGAAGTCTGGAATGGATTCTCTTCTTAAATTTTTCCCTTAAATCACGGCCTATAGCACAAAAGGGCCACTAATTTTGGGTCAGTGACTCTGACCTTGAGATACGTCCAACATGGCGTGCTGTGGTTGAGGGCCGCACCAAACCGTTTAGAGTATTGACTTTCTTTGTGTTAAGGTATTCTAGACTGCTAGTGTTATTATTACTAACTATTGTATAACCCGTTTTCACTTCTCATCTTATGCGTACTTTGCAATTTGCATTCAATGGACCAACCATTCTAAGTGAGTAACTTTATTTGCTAATAGGGTTGGTTTTAGTTAAAGAGGTTAGTATCTTCCATCATATTGAATCGATGTTGAAATTTTCTTTGAGAGTTTTGAAGTTCAAATGTAGTAAAGGGATTAGTTTAGCATAAGATATTAGTCTGTCACAATTAACATATCAAATTGTAATCCAAATATTCCTTAAAAACTTAAGAGAGTACTTTCTGTATTTCGAATAAAATTGTGTTTAACAGAAACAGCAGCATAGAATATGTGTGAGGAAAAAAAAAACTATTTTGTGAATGCCCTTAGAAAGAAAAATTAAAATATACTATATTTTGTGAATGCTGCTACAATCCTCCATTCCTCCATTCCTCCATTCCTGTCTAGAGAGATACATTGCCCTTTCTATGTTCTGCTTGGGTCTGTCCTATTACATATGAATAGGACAAAGTCATTTCTTTAAGAAATTTGTATGCAGAAGGATTTAATATTGGATAGTGTCTTAGCAAATAACCGACACGAAACTGTAACACTCCATCAAAACCAAGAGCTCAAGTTTTCTGATTACACGTGTGGCATGCTCAAGTTAACAAGATTTGAAAAATGGATACGGCTTGAATTTAACAATGATGACAAAAACTAAAAAGAAGAGAACTTACAAATTCTCTGTCTTTTTTCTTTCGGTTGCCTAACTTTTTAATTACAATCCTCGCATACATTAGTCACTTCAGATGACTATTACTCGGAGAGAATCCTATATTTTATTTGCCGGCTACAATGACAAATGATACTCTAATTAAGCAAAAGTACACTATAATTTAACGAGAAGGCACTAATGTGACTGTCTCTGCTGTCAAAATAAATTACTCTATATATGTCCACTTATATGGTGAATCAAAGTTTGGTTACCCACTCTTTATACCACATATTACTCAGAATTTAAATTAAAACAGTCATATCAACCTAACTCATTGTCTTAACTTCTCTAAAATGAAGAAACGTGTATAGTTTACTTTAGTAGAGTTATATCTATATAGTTTTAAGGTTTTTAACAATTTTAAAAATATGTGAAATGTATCTCCAAGTAGTGAGTATAATAGTAGTATACTTTTATTGTGGTCCTGTGGACCATTTTTCTCCAACGAATTCACCCATATCAAATATTACAAACTTTTACTCATCCGTTTTTTCCTTATCTTATCAAAGGGGTATAAATTTTTCTTATTATGAAGATTTTAATTTCCTTTGAATGACAAGGACCACATTCCATATTTGGAGGCAAATCCCCAAGTGCAATAATAACTTTTTCTAATATTTTCTCACACTTATACATCTCTTTTGCAAATTGGAAACTTAAGTATTGATAAAGCAAGTTTGGTTAGAAGATATTCAATATTAAGCCTAGAAGCCCACATCAAGAATCAGGGGGTAACAACAAACTTTGGTTGCTGTGTTAATTAAATTGATATAACCATTACAGTGACACTGTTAAATTGTTGAACGGAACAACTAGCCTAGTACAATTTGGAATGTGCCACGTGGACACGTGGTTGCGTTCTTTTTGTCCAGAGGAAAATAAAAAATGATAAAAAAATTATAATAATTTATGCATATTATTTAATTAATTGAGTTAAATTATTTTGGTAGATGTGATTGCTTTTAATCAAAGGTCTTGGGGCATAAACAAAAAGCATATAAATTATTACATGGCGTTTAATGAAAGGGCTTGAAGTTTTACCAAAGAGAATAAGAGTGGTTAATTTTTTGTTTAATGAAACTAAGCTTTGGATGCTTCCAACCATCCTTTTACGGTGCTACTTTTCTGTACGTTCCTTTTTTAACGGTGTTTTGTAGAAAAGGTAATGTTAAGATCTCACATTGGCCCTACCACGTTAGGAGCACATGCCCGTCCCGTTCTTTACGGCCCATTTCATTGAAGTGTCATTTTCAGAAAAAAAAAAAAAAAAAATAATAGGGTTCTTTTGTTTCTGTGGATATTGACGAAAGAAAACTGGAAAGAAATTACAACAAATTTGGATAATGACTTATTTATAAATAAATTAATCATCTAGTGGCTTGTTATATTGGTAGTGATCAATTGATATGCATTATTATTATGATATGAAATCGTGGATTATCTTTATTATTTATATAATTTGCTTACAACTGGAAGCTACTTTGATTAATTATTACATGGTGCAGAAAATTTTTATGGAAAAAAAATGCTCACTAAGAACATGTTTAATTTGTGTTTATTGAAATTAAAAATGGCATATTAAATAAGGTCTGTGTAATCAGACTGAGATATGGTGTTTTGGTTATTTGCTTCACTATAGATTGATTAATTGGTTTGAAATTTTAGCTGAAGCATTTCTGATGTATATTATCTACCCATTGCATATGGAATCTTGATAACATAAAAGTGTTTGTAAGAATATATAACAAGAGGAAACCCCTCCCGAGTATTACTTGAAAAAGCAAAATTAAATTAATAGATAGTAAGAACAAAAGGACAAATGTAGATCAGCAACGGTATAGTATCAAATCATTTGGTTACGTTGTGGCAATCTTTTATTAGGACACGATTAAACGTCCCTTTTAAATCACCGTAGGAACATCTTTTCATGAAACCAGCTAATTTGTCTTGCTAGGTGATTGAAATTAATAATATCAGAGTATGGTTTGATGAATTAATCACTCCCGTGATCGGATTCTGATAAATAAATGAAGCACGAACAGCATTTTCTGCCCATACTCGTGAAGGATGTATTTACCTTTTGTTTTTTCTCGTCATTGTCCTATCAGGGTAGTTTCCGTAGATATATAAAAGCAATTAAAAAAAAAAAAAAAACTTTTGATAAAAGAGCCAACGTCATTTGAGTGCACCGATTTTCGGTGCTAATGTGTCAATATTTAATGGCCTTACCACAAAACCCAAAAAAGTAGAAGGAAATATGAAGAGGGCATGTCAAAACTAGTGTCAGATTTTGATAGAGGAGTGGAAAAACTTGTGTCCAAAAGACAAAAGACCAAAAGGGAAAACAATAAAGTTCCTTGCTTGTGCATTTATGACCATGCAACATTCCACCACTTCTTAAAATCAAGTATATCTACAAATAAATAAAAAGGGATGATAATAATGGCAACAAAAATGAAATTAAAAATGATGAGAAAAATTCTTGTTAATGCTTGATATATATATCGA
Source organism: Glycine tomentella (assembly GCA_007407185.1). Lineage (NCBI taxonomy): Eukaryota > Viridiplantae > Streptophyta > Magnoliopsida > Fabales > Fabaceae > Glycine > Glycine tomentella. Next base: position 579,079 of record PYAF01000457.1, on the reverse strand, counting down.
ACAAAGAAAAAACAAAGAATCTCCTTAAGGGGATTGGATGAAGGACACTAGAAATGAGATCCACAGAAGGGCATGTGGATAAAATCCATACATTGTTAATTTGTCTAGGGACCATATGAAAGTGCCCTTCACAAGGCTTGTCTCCTAGTTCCACTTGGACAACATGCAAAACCCATAATATGGACTGAAGTTGAACCATTAACAAAGGATTTGAGGGGGTCACTTTCCACTGGTAGTTAACTGCATTGGTCATATATGTAGAGTCTTTCAAAAGTTAGTTTCTTTAGTGTTGTTCAAACTTCAAATTCAAACATGTTCCCAACCCTACCATGTGCATTAAAATTGGATGCTGGGGGCTGTAGCCTAATAGGCCATCCATAACCATAAGAAGTGAGACTATTCTTGGTTACAAGTTAGGTGCCCGTGTATCCGTTGAAATGATGTGTCCCATTGGATTTATTAGATGATATAATCTGATGTAGGGTTAACTGCTTTGGATCATATTAGTTGTTCAAGAGTTCGGTTAGGTATAGAGGTTGTTATTTAGTTGAAGTTAGGTGAAAAGAAAAAGAATATGTGCATTAATTTTCCTAATTGGATGGGATGCTAGTGAACTTAAATGAAATTCTTATTTTGAACAATGGTAATCCAGGGTAGTCATTACCCATCACAGTGAAAATGACAAAGAAGTTATTACTAGACAACTTTGTTCTGTTAACAAGTCTGAGAAGAACCAGCGCACGTTTGGATTGAGGATGGAGAACATTGTTTAACTCAAATCTAAATTTTAAGATAATATTAAAGTACAATCTATCGATTGATGTTGAGCATATTGGGTCTCCTGTTATTGGACCCGCAAATGTCCAATCCTGCAAACCTTAGCTTGAGAAGTCCAATCCTTGACATGAGAGAAATATGTTAAAAGATTTCACAATTAATAATATAATCAAAATATAATGTATATAATTGGAAAGTTGGAGAAAGAATTTTAACATTCATAATAATTTTATCCAACTTGAATAGAATTATCTCTAGTTCCAAATTTACATTATAACTTTTTCATTTCTCTTGTAATGATGATTACATGGCAATAATTCTATTTCAAGCATCCCTTTCGGATCTTTTGTGACTCAAGACCATGTTATGATTTATGACTTGAGCACATACAAAGAACCCAATTCAAAAGACTTGTTTATTAGATGAAAAAGTCTTGTAGTTTAAGTACCACATTGAGAATGTATTATACTTGTTCAAAACCAGTCTAGGGCAGAATATTCAAGCAAAATCCCCTGTAGTCTGCATGACTAGAACTTTGATGGTGTACCTGTACATACTCTAATGCTCAAGTCATGGACATTGGTGTGGGGTCGAAAGATTCTAAACTCGTACAGGACATTGTGTCTACAATTATCCAGTTAGGCCTAATAGTATTGGACTAATAAATGACTTTGTTTATTTCTGACTAATAATTTTTTTTACTGAAAGTACTGTGATTGTTATTTTTTTAAAGTTTTTATTTGTGATTATATGGTAACTATGTCTAAACACGAGTGGTCAGAAAGATTTCACACTTTCACCTCTTATACTGGGCATATTTTTCACAAGTCATTTTTTTCTCCGAAAGAAAACCAAGCAAATATATTGTCTGTCTTAAAACTATAAATAATAAAAAGTGTATTTAGTTCAATTTATTTTAGAAAAGACTAATTATTTTTATTTACTCATGAGATTTTTTTTTAAAAAAAAAGTTATCATTTCCCTTAAAAAAGTGGTTTCCAAACACGTTAGCGGTCATTGACTTAACTCAGAAATATATCGTGCAAATTTATTTATTTTCCTTGTTTTATAACTTTAGTTCATAACTCTTTGAATAAATCTTATTTTTTTAAAATACGAATCCGATCAGTCAATTCTACTAGAAAATTGATGAACTAATTAGATTTTCGATGTACTTAAACCGAAAAACTGGTTGATCTAGAATCTGTTGAAAACTGATACAAAATTGATGATGAAAAACTAAATTAAATCAACTGTTTTATTTTAACTTTTTGTTATTTTTTTGTTCAAATAAACATTTTGCAGTCAATTAAGACCCAATGCCAAGCAACAAAAGTTTACTATATAAATTTCATTTACAAATTATTCAACCACTTGCTAGTTGCTATTGACTTCTTTTTTATCATACAAAATATATAATAAGATGAATATAAAATCTTAACTTTTTAAGGATTTAGTGTTAATTTATTACTTAATATGTTATGCAACTTTTAAGATATTTATACTTAGTTATCAATAATTCAACTAAAATAAACAAACGAACTACATATTTTCCACTGATTCAATGACCAATCTAATTTTCAAAATGTAGATAATTTTAACGCTATACAACTCTTTCTGCAATCTTATCAGCAAACTTGTCACATAAAATGCCTGAGAAGGGGAAAATTAAAATGAAAAACTAACAGAAAAGACAACAGAGAAGATAGAAGGGACCATGATAACTAGAAGCGCTTGCCATTTATTTCTCGCCTAACACGATACCAAACTAGTAAACTCTGGACATTTGAGGCCCTCATTCAAATGACTTCTTTAAAATTGACAGGAGAGTAAACCAACAAAACATGTCTAACTTATGTTTCCACAAAAATATAAATATGATGGTCCATCCATGGCACGCTAATGACACTATGTCCATATGAATGAATAGTTGCAATTAAAGTTTATGGCAAATGGTTCTTTGTGCAACATGGTAGAAAACGAGAACTGTCACAAACAAATGCTAGTCTGTCTTAAATGCAAAAACGTGTACACACAGACTGAAGTAAAAAAAGTTGTGTGCATGGAAGGTGCAATTAAGTACAAATTCTCCCAGTAATGTAAAAAATGGACCAGAATGGATTATATAACTTGAAAAAACCTCACATTTTTATCTACATAAATTAATTTAAGCCTAACGGAAGCCACACAAGATGTGAAATTTATTGTTTCAACTTATTTTAGGGGTGATAAATACTTTTTTCCTTTAAAAAATGCAGAAGTTATTTTTTTAAGATGAACTAATCCAAATTTGCACTTAATTAAATAAAGAGTTAAGTAGAAAACAAAAAAATCAATACCTTTAGGTCTCACTCATGTCAGTCTATGAACACTCCAATAAAAAGGCTGGTGACATGTTGGTCAGTCTAATTTGCATCAAAAGGCATTTTTGATATTATTAACAGAAATGGATGGACAATCTGGCATCCGATTATGAGAAACCCCGTTGCCTATGTCCAGCCCCTGAAATTGGCCGATAGATTCACTTGACAACATTTCTGACAAATCATAGGGAATGTCTAGATCAAACAGAGGCTCCTGGGAAGTAGGCACATTAGATGAGATTGAATGCAACTGCGACATTTGCATGGCCTGAAGTTCACTCTGCCCATGTTGTGACTGATGTGAGAAGAATGGATCTTGAGAATATGTAAGTGGATGCAGTCCCAAACCATAGGCATCGGTATGCATTACTATCTCTCCAGTTGCAATCTTGAGCCTATCAACTTCGTTCTTCAGTGCTTCATTTAGAGCTGTATATTTTATAATTTTTTGAGACAGGAGGGTTGAAGTCATGGAAATGAGTTGTAAATAACAATATATTAGCTGAAAGTTTAACAAAATAGAAACACTACTAGTAGGCTATTGATCACAAGGACCAATTCGTCTTCTGGAATGATGCAGTCTAACAATTATAAAATGACATTTAGAAAAGCATCAAAAGTTGAAAACAATTTCAAATAACTTCTCTGTAGGTAAATAATTCCACTCCTGCTGATGCAAAAACCAGCAAATTTTCTCAGGATATAGGTAATGTAACTGATATCAAAGATAATCAAGATATATGTAACTCATGTCAAAGATAAACATGTACAGTGACTAAAATCTCTAGATTTACTATGGTTGAAATGTACCATCACATAAGTTAGCTTGTTGTTCCATGCCTTGTAACCTAAGCTTCAACTCCATATTTTCAGTAGTCAGACCAGTTGTATCTCTCTAAAAAAAGATGTTTCAGAAAGAATAAGTTTCAGGTAGAATAATATGAATGCCACCATTACATATATCCAATTTAATTTAATGAATTGGAAACAAAGTGCAATACAGGAAACAAAGGAATCTTTATTTAAAGAAAAAGCCGCCTCAAGAATCAAAAGTAAACCAATTTGCAAAGAAAAAATCACCAGAAAAAAATAGGGTAGGTTACTATTCCTGACATTGGCAAAAGGCAGCCTATTCAAACTTCAAAGCAAGCAAATAAAGCAAATCCTATAGGAATCGCATCCTGTAATATTACAAGACAATCGTGTTGATGAGACAAAGATGTAGAATAGACATCTAAAGGCCTTGTGTTTCAATTTGAAAAAATAAAAAAGGTATCTTATATATATATATATATATATATATATATATATATATATATATATATATATAAGAAATATTAGGCAACATACTCTTTACCCATGTGACATTTCACCCAAAAAAAAAGTGACAAAAAGTGAGTAGCTAGCATTCCTCATATACTCACGTATAGAACAATGCTTAGTGAAAATTACAACCAAACGCCTTGCATATGTATGAGGGGATCAAGATTGTCTATGTTTTTTTACAAAATAGACATGATCTCATTCATCCAAATTATTTAGTTCCACATCCATGAATAATCTTAAGTATATTTATACTGTCCAAATACAAACTGCACCACATGCAATTTGTATCTGGAGTGCAGGCAATGGAATTCCCGCACGAGGCGGTAAAACTAGGTGTGAACAGCTAGCTACCATGTAGATGCGAATGTGAGTGATCAGTGATGTGACATATATATAACTGAATGTGGGATACTGGAATAATAAATAACACAAGAATGGTAAATACACACTCTTATCGACATTTAATAGGTCCTGCATGCATTTCACATGCGGAGAGAGCATCCCTAGCATTTCTCATGGCACAGTAATCAGTAATTATTTGCATTGATTCTCTCCTTCCCTGACTTTAAAGAAAGGGAGTATGACTTTTCAAGCATTACACATTGACTACATGATCTAAGAGTTTTTTCGCATGCAAATATGTAAGCCTTTCTTCTATGCATAATAACACTAACACCTTAAAAATACAATAAATTCCAAAAACAAAACACGAGGACAACCCAGAAAAGTACATGTATCACTAGAAAACAACTAAGGGGACGTTTTGAAGAACTTATGGGAAGCTTATTTGAGCTTATGGAAATAGTTTGAGAATATAACTTCTTTTTAAATTATCAAAATAATATTCTATATGTGGTCAAATATATATTTTTGGTTGAATTCAGTGTACCCCAGACAGAAATGAAGGGTTAATAATTTGGAATACTAAGATTCATTTAAGGGTTTGACATCTCTCAACAGATGTTTTCCATATACACAGATCCGAGCATCAAACCCATGACCACATGCTTAAAGGACAAAATTATCTGTCAACCACGTCACACCATGTTGGTTGGTCAAATATATGACATAAGCTCTCATGTGATAAAAGCTTATTGAATAGAGTTTAATTCATAAGCCCCTCTCATAATAAGCTTCCAACAAGAATTCATCTTATTGTCACGTCATATAAGATGATGTGAGTTGTGACCATATAGTGAATTGGATGTCAATGTAATAAAATTTATACTCACAGTAGTGAATATAAATGAAACTCTATCAAAATAAAGTTGTATCCCGAAACACACCCTAAATTAGACACAATGCAGCTAATAACATTTGTTGCCTTATGAATGAAGCAATGCAGATATGAACCTGAAAAAGACTTAATTGAGCGGAAAGAGCGGTTGCTTCCGTTTGAAGAGATTGAAATTTTCTTTCAAGCTGCGACACGTAACAGGCTTTCCTCTCTTTGGAGCGCGCCGCGGATTGACGGTTAGCCAGAATCCTGCATCACCATCATTCATCACACGCACGATTCAATCGAAAAGGTTAATTTGAGAATGCAACGAAACGATATATCATGATGATGATGCGGAAACGTACGGTACCTCTTGGCTCGTTTGGGATCAACGGTCCACAATTGAGCGAGCTTATCGGGGGACAAGGCCTTCTTGGCCTCAATGCCGTCGACCAACGAGGAGGAAGAGGCGTCGGCGGAGTTGCTTCTACGGTGACCGGAAAGACCGGTTTCCAGATGCGGAGATTGGGGTATGGATCCGGGATCGTGGAACGGGAGCGGATCTTGGAAATGATGCGGCGGAGAGAGATCCACCTCGAGGTCGAAGTCGTTGGTGATGCGGAAATGCATCTCCGATTGAGATCGACGGTGGTGAGAGAACGACATCGTTTTAGGGTTGGGGGGGGACGAGAGTGACCTTTTTCCGATGATGATGATGATGCGATGGGTTTGAACCGGTCACTACACCGTTTCCCTCCCCTCTCTATGTTCTGTTCTCACTCGCGCGGGGGAGAGTTCGAACGGCGTCGTATAGGCTTGTGAATGTCAATTACAAATTGAAATTGGAATTTACGACAAAAATGAATCCTCCTCCATTCTGGCGTTTTCATTTGTTTATTCTCCCGGTGTTATCGTTTTTTCTAAATATGAATCTTGTGGTTCTACCCCAAGTAGGTCACCAGATTCCAATGGTTTGGTAGTTATATTGGGCAAAGAATGCAATGACAATCCAATGTTATTAGGTCTCATGCTATACTTAGTCGCTAAGTCGTTGTGCACTTCTTAGGTCAGACACATTTGCACTAGTCGTCCCGTGCGGCTGTTTTCTCGGTTAGATTATCCAACGACTATATATTTACAATTCTTAATATTAATATATTATGTATGCAAATCAATTTAATTATATTTTGTCTTCAATTTTTTGTGTCTTGATCCAATCGAGTTCAAGTAAATAAAATTATCCTAACAAAATTTCAAGGATAAACCTGTCCCACGAACACGCCTGAGACTTTGTTTTACTCCCACTAACAAAATAATTGATATTCTAGTATTAACAAAAATCATTCTAATTGATATTTTTTGGTTTTCTATAAAATGTTAACTACTCCCCTAAAAAAATGTATAATCAACATCAAAGTTTTTGAGTAGTTATCAATTTTTCAATAACCAACATTAATCCCTTGTTTGTGACATTGGTTTTTTTAATTATATTATAAATACAAAATACTTCTTTCGATCTCAAATTATAAAAAGAAAAAAAAATCACGTTAACTACAAAATTTAGTTCATTATATTTAATTATATCAATTTCAATTAAAAATATTTATTTTTCTCTAACTTATTTTTCATTGAAGCTTGATAGTTGATATCAAGAATAAATAAAAAAAAGTCATTACAATTAGCACTTCAATTAAATGAAAGGTATTTTAAAGATAATAATATTAAATAAGATAAATATAGTTAGAATTTTTTTATATTTGAAACTAAAAAAAATATTTTTCTTCTTCTTATATTGAGACCGAAGAAAATATTTTTTTTATTATTTTGTCAATGATTAATATTTATTAGAGAACTTGACTAACACTTTCAATTAGGTCTTATCTCTTAATCATATATTTTTCATCCACAAGACTTAAAATTGAGACATTACCTAAATGATTCTAGTCTAATTACACTCAAACCAACAATTTATTTTCCATAAAAGAAACAAGGCATAGCTTACATAAGCTAGGTAATAAGTCTTTCATAAGCTATCTAGCTTGTTTTTACCCCTATTTATTGTGAATGATGATGAAAGAAATGAGAGAGTATGTAAAAAAAAGGAATGTGTGAGTGTTGAGTGAGGAAAAAAAGAAGAGCAAGTGATGAATTCATTATTCATATGTGTGTGCTCATGTCTGAGAGTGTTTACACTTTACAATGTGTTTGTTTTTAGGTATGTGTGTGTTCAAGAGAAAAGAAATAACAAAAAACTTAGTTAAACCTTAAAAAATAATTGACCTTTTAAGAGTAGTCGAGGAGTACATCCGCATCGTAACCTTAGTGAGTCGGTCACTGGAGACCACAATTATGAGCTTAAACCATTCCTTCTTTTATATGGCAATTGCTTCTTACACCTCCATAATTTCTTCCTGTACCTTTTTGGCCTTTTAGAAAGCCTAATCTGAAATGTAATTTTACATTTTGAATTAGCCTTTCTGAAATGTAATCCGAAATGTAAATTATATTCCAGAATGAGGTGCAGGAAGAAATTACCCTTCTATATTTACTAAGTGGGCTCTCACATGTCACACCTCACAACCTCGATCCATCACCTAGATAGTGAGCGCAATATCGTTTGTCTTTTCCACCCAAACACCATTGTGCCGGTCTAAAAAGCAATGCTACTTCAACGGTAAAGATTAATTACATTAATTATGCGATCAAATCAAAACTAATTAGTATGCTAAATTATCAATTACACAAGCTATACACAATGTATATCTCCGGCGGATCTATATTGTATTAGGATGGGAAGATGTACTTCCTCATTTCAATAAAATCATTAATATTTGTTTTAAAATATTATATTTTACACTCCATAATTTTATATTTTATATCCTCTAATTTTATGTATTTGAACTTCCTTATCAGTTCACATATAAGAGTAAGTAAATACATCATTTTATTTTAATAAAATGCAAAAAAATATTATATTTTGCATCTCATAATTTTATATTTTGAACCATCTAATTTTATGTATTTGAACTTCTTTACCAGTTCACATGTAAGAGTAAGTAAATGTATTCTTTTATTTTAATAAAATACAAATATTTATCTTAAAACTTTATATTTTATATCTCTTATCTTCGTGTTTGAATCCAACTATCTTATATAATAATAATAATTATCAATTTTTTTTTTTTAAATAAATTATTTTCAGTGATCCAATGTCCTAGATCCGCCATTTATCTAGACTCAAATTTCCCGTGACACGATTATGTGAGAGAGAGGCTAGCAATTCAATTTGGTAAAGTAGACGAGAGAGAATATATTGCTGCTGGCAATGATGGAACTTGTGTATGGGGTAAAGTCAATCCAAGGGACAGGTGGCACTCTCTGAGAATGATGAGGAATCCGATGAAGGAACAAATGTGAAGGTAGACTACACTTGTGGCCCTTTTCCTTTGCCATTGATGTAGAAATCTGAACCACATCACCTCTCCCATGTGCCCACTTTTTTTTTTCTCTCTTTCAAATACCATACTTACTAAGCTTCATTGTGGATTTGCCATATACACCCTCCTCACCGTGATATAGATATGTCCCTATCTGATTTGGGGATTATTTATTTAATTACTTTGATAAAACACGACAAAGGAGTTTGTACACTAATGCAGCTATGTGTTGACCTCTTTCGCTATCATCTAACCCGTAACACTCAGCTGTAATGTTTCTTTAGCCCATCAAACTTGTCTTTGGTATTAACACATAATAATGCATTAATGCCGAAGATAAGTTATACCCTAAGAAACTATAAATATCAAACACTCCCATAAATTAATGGCGTACTGTGTGGTGTTTGCTATTGATGGATTTAAGATAAGAATAACGAAATTTAATCTAAATTGCATTTAATAGAGATAGCAAGCCAAACTGATCTCAGCTTTTAAGTTTCTTGGGTTAATAATGGACTAATCGAAAGCAGTTTTAACAAGCCATAACATTCTTGTCGAAAAAATTGGTAGATAACAAATTATATTCAACACTTAGATAGAAAGAGAGAAAAAAAAAAGTGTATGCATAAGTGATATGATATGATAAAATAAAAAAGATGTTCATAGGGTGTATGATATATTATTAATAAAAGAATTTGTTTCATAATTTTATTATGTAAATTATGTTTTTTTTCATGTGGATTTTGACTTTATCATTTGATAATAATTGACATAATATTTACTTGCATCATAATGATTTTTAACTTCTCAAAATCATTATCTATTATTTTTTTCTTTCCTTAATATATTTCATCTTTTTGTTTCTTTACCATCACTTTACTCATTACATCTATTATTTTTCTTTTCCTACCTTTTTCTTCTTTCTCAAAACATAGAAACTTAAAAAAAATGTTAAAAATATTTTTCTAAATTTTAAGATTGCAATTTTCTTCAACAATCAATCATTTAAAAATTTAAATTTTATTCTGTTTATTTTGTACTTAAGTTAATTTTTATTAAATACATACTTTTAAACATTTAAAAATAAATGTTAAATATTTTTAAAGGGTAAAGTGGGATTTTTTAGTCCCTTATACTTTAGGCCAAATGTGACTAAGGTTCTTGTATTTTTATATTGGTGAATTTGGTTCTCAAATTTTAAAAGTGATATGAATTTAATCCCTCTTAACTTAAAAAAATACAATGAATTCCTACGGAAGAAGGATTATTTTTTTAATTTTAAGAACCAAATCTATTAATATGAAAATATAAGGACCTTGAACATGTTTGATGAAAAATATAAGGACTAAAAGGATATTTTACTTTTTTTAATATAATAAATATTTATTTTTTATTTTCTTGACATGTACACTTGATATGTAAGTTTTCTTTTATTGACACTTGATAAGCAAGTTAAAAGTTACTATTAGACTTTATTTATGATAAAATGAAAATCACTAAAATTTTATTTAAAACATAAATTTAAAGATTATATTGTAAATTATGTTAAATATGAAATGTTTATTCTAAATTTGGTAATAATCATAATCTTTTTGTTAATTATATATAATTATTAATACTCTTACATTTTACCTTAATAATTTATACTTATTTTCTGACTACAAGTATATATTTTTCTTATATTTCATCAGAGTTTTTTTCAACAATATCTTCTTTATTAAATTTAAAAACATATAATATAACAAGTTTCATATTTTAATTATCTTTACTTTATTCTTACCGTACGTGGTTGATACACCACAACTCATAACTAAGGCCCCATAATCAGCAGTACTACTAAATCTCAACCTAACACTGAACGTTGGATGAGAAAACATCACAAACGAAGGGAACAGATTGGTTAAACTTTAAATTAATGGTTGAGTGGGGGAAGGATTTGGTGCTGAGAATAAGTGCTTCTTTAAATAAGCTAATTTTGATTAGGATGGATCAATTCAGGTACCATAATCAAAATTCCCAAACGCTTTTTCCCCCTCTATCCCGATTCTAAGATTAAAATCATTATTATTATTATTATTATCTGCATGTCATATAGTATCTCTTTTGCAATAAATAATAAATGCAAGGGGACAACAAAGAAGCTGTCTTGCTTTCACTTCCCAACATAATATCTCTGTCCCAGTTGCTTCTTCTGCAGCTCCTCAACACTACAAACCACTCCAAGACAAAACAACACCCCATAATAATATCCACACAACATATTTTGTCACAAATTTTGAATCTCATATTTTGTGCTCTCAATAGTGTGAAGAAAAAACTCCAACCACTCCTGTTGGGAAAACATCATAATTCACAAGCTGGTAAGACCAATTAAAATCGTCTGCTGCCTACATAGTCACGGTTTGCATGATGATGGCTTTGGCCTATTATGTGAATTTGAATGGACATGCCATTAGTGAATTTGAGAGTCAGAGATTGAGCTTGTGTGCTTTTCTAGTACTACAATAGTATCTAAACTATCTATAAACAAAGTTGTTGTGTTGGTTTTCATATTTCATCCTCCAAAGTCTCAGATACTACTCAGAATTCAGTGTTCACCACCCCATCTGTGGTTGGTTTCCTTTTCCCTTGTAACCAAAGAGATGCTTCTTTGAGAGCCTTTATCTAGTGGGATTCCTGACAGATATTGCCATAACTCAAAAAGGTTTAGGTCCTTACTCTAATTCTTGTTGCTAAGAAGAAAAAAAACTTAAAATTCAGAACTTTTCTTGTTTGCTTCTGTAGTAGCTCACTTCTCTGACAAGTATCAAAATTCTTCTGTCCTCAACAACACTCAAGTAATCATCCAGTGCAAGAAGTGTTACATCACAGAAAGGTTTTGAGTTTTCACAAGCCAGAAGATGTTTCAAGCCTCTATGTGGGTCAGTTTGCTTCTAAATTTCCAAGCTCATTTCTCCAAACTTTTGAAGCAGCAGAGATAGGTGCTTCATCTTACATCAAAAGGGTACAAGAATTCAGAGCTTGAAAATTGGAATTGTAAGTGTTTTTGAAGTGGTTGACACAAGATAATGGCTCTTCACCACCGCTTGTTGCTTGTTGATACAAATTCAAGCTCACCTGCACCAAGCAGCATGAATAGGACAAGAGAGACTTTCACAGGTGATGCAAATTTTGATACCAACATGGTGATTATCTTGGCCGCGTTGCTTTGTGCACTTATATGTGCTTTGGGGCTCAACTCAATTGTGAGATGTGCTCTAAGATGCAGCCGCAGGTTTGCTTTCGAGACACCAGAGGAGACCGCGGCACGCTTGGTGGCGAAAGGCCTAAAGAAGAGTGCATTGCATCAGATCCCTATAGTTGTTTATGGTTCAGGTAATGCTAGTATTGCAGCCACAGATTGTCCAATTTGCCTTGGGGAGTTTGTAGATGGGGAGAAAGTTAGAGTGTTGCCAAAGTGTAACCATGGATTCCATGTAAGGTGCATAGATACATGGCTTCTCTCACACTCCTCTTGTCCTAATTGCAGACAATCTTTGCTTGAGCATCCAACTATTTCTGGAGCTGGAGCTGTAGCTGCAGGAACCAGTCATCATGTAGGGAATGCCTTCAGAGGAAGACATCAACATGAGTCTTTATCTGTGGCTGTGGAAGTGGTTGGCTAATTGCAAAACTTAACCCTCCACCCTCAGAGTTCACTAGAAAGAAGGAAGGGATGAATAAATGGAGACTAGTTGGTTTTTAGCCTTGAGTTTGGAACTTTTATTTTTCTTCTCTTGTTTAACTTGCATTTGTGTAATTGTATGAAAATTTTTAGGATATTTGAGGTAGATATTAGTGTGGGAATAGTGCATGTTTGGATTATGGCTTCATAGACCATTCTGTGTTTGTGCATGTTTTCCTGAAATGAGAAATAGTGCTCAACCTTGAATGCTTGTTGTGTGTAAATAGATTGAAAAGCAAGTGATGCACAACTAGTTGGATACTTGGATTGGATCAATGGCATTGTTTCCAGAAAATAGAAGAGAGAGAAAATCTTGTTAATGAACGACTAGTTCAAACTTGGATACTAGGATGGCATTGTCTCCATAAAGTAGAAGAGAAAAAAAAATCTTGTTAATGAATGACTAGTTCAAACTTAGTTTTAATTAACCCCAGCTATCCCTCTTGACTAATTCCCTAAAGCCTTTCCTTTTCTTCTGAATTTAGCTCAAAGTGGGTTTTAGAAGTTAATGAAGTAGTTAATGCATATTTAAGTAGTATTGTATTTTTAGTTCATGATCAGCATTTGGATTGTAGAACAAACTAAATTTATGACTGAATCCAAATGGCATGTGACTTGGCAATCAGACATCCCATGAAAGATCATTTATTTGCTCTGCATGTCAAAGCAAACACCATTGCTCTTTTCCCCTTCCATGTGAGTAGCATATTCTTTGATAAAGGGAAATTCACATGGTCCAAAATATTTCAATCGAAATAACCTTAATTAGTACAGAGATTAAACCAAGTCCTGAATAAGCACCTCAAAAAGACAGAGTTGGAAATCTGATTCCAAATCTAAATCTAAATCTAAATCAAAATCTTGTCAATAAGCAATAAGCATAAAAGCAGAAGTGAGAACTTATATCTTTCCACGTGGGAGGCATGTGCCAGACTCTCTAGTTAATTATTATTCAAAGTGTTTGCATAGATAGATTAGTTGTTACACCTTTCGAAGTTACTTTACATTTGATATTTAAAAAAGAAAGTTCAAAATTTGTCTTCTGTCCATTTTAATGTAGATCACAATTCACAAGGCATAAAGAGTAATCACTTTTCTTTTCACTTTACTTATCTAGTCAAGCTTCCATACACCAACATTCTTTGATGTACAACATCCATTTCATGAGTCAGGATTCAAGAGTATTATGGCAACCAAAATGTTGTCATGGATATGCCATCAATACAACTGAAAATTTGAAACCTGTCTTTATTCTTTTATAGTACTCTTGTCAATCAAGCGAAGCTTTATTTAAATTCTCTCTCATTTTAACCCACCACTTATAGGCTGAAAGACTCGGGCATTTATCCCAATTCCCATGTGTAAACTTCTTTAGTATCCACTAGAGATTGATGACAAGTATCATATCAATAGATGAGTAGGGGACATATTTAGGTCAAGTTCTCTGGTCTTATTTTGTTGGACTTTAAGGTTAGTAATATGCAAATAAATAGAAAAAGAGTCACCTTGAGCATGGTTGGAGCAGATGCTCCTATGATAACCCTGAGCCTTGGTGGTTATATACTATGAACTGGCTTAGATTGAATGAAATAACAGGTTCACAATAAGTAGATCGTTTAAACATTAAAACAGATTTTAGATGTATACATTGTGTTTGTCTTCTGATACTGTTTCATGATTGCTCTATTGCTGAAGCAGTTGACAATTGCTAATTTACTATGGTGAAATTTCACACATCTATGCCCTGGTGTAGAAGTGATAGTGAAGGTAGCTGAAATGAGTGAGGTCTAGTACAAACTCAATCTGATAAAAAATTGAACTCACAAACTGTGCTGTAAGTAACTCAAGAACTGGTTTGACTTACTATGTTAGAGATTATAAATCTATTTATGTATGGTCAATTAATAGCTGAAGTGTTTGTGCAGGGTTGGTTCGTTGCATGGTATTAGACCATCTATAATCAAGTGGCCTAGAGTTCAATCCTCGCTACTATTACCATTCACATGCTATGACCTAAAAAGCTTAAACTTTTAGGACATTTAAATTATAAAAATCTAAAGGGCAATTTGAGTACAAGAGCATATAAAACACCAACTAATCATGATTGTTCTTCTGTTCACATAATGGAATCTCAATCTTTTCTTTCTTCATCTCCTCTAAATATCCTTTGTGGCTTCTTCTTAGGCCCACATTTTGAAAATAAAATTTCATTCAGCACTACCCGTGGATTGCAATCAATGAATGGGAATTGAGGATACTCTGCAGCTTGAAATTGACATTTTTTTTAGGCATTGTTCAAAGATGGAGCACTCACCATCGTTTCTCTTCCCCTCCTCTCGTTCTCGTTTAATAATGAATAAATAAGTGCTCTTTTTTAACTATATTCTGTTTCCTTCAATTTGAAGATTATTGGATAACTTCTCTTTTTTTTCATTTTTTGCATGCTTTCCTTTGTTTCCTTCCCTTCTTAGCCTTTGCTCCTATGGCCTACGGCTGGATTAACCGCGTCGGTCCACTAAGCACACAATTTGTATAGCTACAATGCATTAAGTAGGTAATTAAACTATTTACATGACTAAGACAGTTGCACTTGCACCCGAAGGTTATATTTGTTTGCATATGTGTGAAGTTAAGATTGGGACTTTTTTTGCTTCTGAAGTGCAACATTGAGACTGAAACACTTTCTATTTTTTTATACAAAGGACTACATTGAGATATTTTAAAAAAATAAAGAATTTGATCGAAACTTTTGGAAATAAAATTACTTAATTGAACATTCTAAATAAATAAATGATCAAATTAATAATTAAACTTATTTTTTATTTTGATGTAGTGTTTACGTGGCTCTTGACCGAGGTAGGATGGAAGCTATTAGTTAGTTTTCATTGTTTCATATTAAGGTAGTTTAAGGAGGTGGTGACAATATGCAAAGATTTCGATGCTTAAGTTAAAAATCAAGGAAGGAAGGAAGGACAGACAGAGGTTTCATGGAGGGCAGTTTTGGGATATTAAAAAACAAGGAGGTCCAGTTAGAAAAAACTGGAGTGCACGAAGCAATTATCTGATCTTATAGCATGGACCTCTAGCATGTTTAGTCCCTGATGCGATTTTGTGGCTCTAGCCCTATGTTTGGTTGCGAAAGAAAAAAAATGGAAGGAAAGAAAATGGAAGGAAAATTTTAAAATTTGAATTGGAAAGAAAATGAAAGGAAAGAAAAATTTAAATTTTTGTATCTAAAAAATAACTTTTCTTTTCATTTTCTTTCCAAACAAACAAAAGAAAATGTTTCGTTAATCGTGTTTTCTTTCCTTTCTATTTCTTTCCTTTTATTTTCTCTCCCACCAAACGGACCCTAGAAGTGTGGCAGGTTTTTTACGGTTTTTTTTTTTTTTTCTGGCTGTGTGCCCTGTGAGCGTCGACTATTGCTTCCTCCACTTTCTTTTTGGCTTATGAAATGATCAATCCAGAATGTGTAAAATTATATTTTGGAATACACACTCTTTTTTTACTTCTGGAATAATCAATCCAAAGGTCAAAAAAATATTCCAAAAACAGTGCAAGGAGCAACTTGGGAAGTGCAGGAAGCAACAGCTGGGCTGTGTGCGTGTATGTCACAAGTTGGGGGGTTTAGGCTTTTTTTTTGTTTTTTAATTTCTTTTGGGCTTTATTTGAACTTGTTTCATGAATCTTTTGGTGGGGTGAGGTTGGGCACATCTTTTGCATAAACCTTGCCCTTTTTAGCAATAAAGTTATCTCTGTTTCCCTCTAAAAAAATGTATTCACCATGAAAAGTAAAAACTCAAACTTGTAGCTTGGGCGTTGATTTATTATGTATGTGTTCCAACAGCATGAAGAATAACCATACAAAGAGCACTTAAGAATTTGGCAAGTCACAAGATTAACATTATTCTGAAAAGTTCAAAGGTAGAAATCCGCAAACATTGTGTGGAGAAAAATTCCAATTACTACAACTTAGCAACACAAAACACAGACCCCAAGATTATTACACAATACAAAGTTATGTTCACTTGGACAACTCCTGCGAGAAAGTGCTAGCCAGAGATTGAATGGTTGAGGAAGAAACCGCACTTGAGCCACCAAGGTACCATTTCTTGATGGCCTCTACCACGTTGGCATTCTCTATCACATACTTGGAGTCTTCTTTCCCCTCCAAAGATACCACAATCTGCACACAATAAGCCCAATAAACAATTAAGCCATTTTCTAAAGTTAATTCCAATGTAATCAGCAATAAGCTGATGCTGCTACTTTACCTCAGCAGTGGCAGAATTTGCTGGGAAATGGTATGTGATCACTGAAAGTTTCTTGAAGTACTTGGACTGGAAAAATTCAATAACTTTTTCCAAAGCTTCTTCTTCTTCCTCCTCATATTTGTCCTCAGCTGCCAACCTATCCCTCACCGCAGTCTCAATCTGAACCCCATACTGTGCACCCTTGATCTCTTTGATCACCACAAGTCTAATAAACTTCTCCACCGGGGCTGTACATAAATACATCGCTCATTCAATAACTTAGCACTTAGTAGTATGTAATTATGAATAAATTAATACATGCACTAACGGTGTAAAGATTTATTACACTGTCATTTAATTATAAACTGTTTGATAAGTTTGTAATCACTTTTGATTAGTTGATAATGTAAAAAAAATCTATACTGACGGGACATGCCGATTAAATTATATTATTATATCATTATTCGTCCATTGATACCAATTAATGAATAAATGGGTTCTGATTAAAGAGATATTTGACAGTATTCAGGACTACTATGGATCACAACTTACCAGAAATGAGAGCATTGAAGAACTCATCATTATCTTCCAGCTCCTTTGCAGATTTTCCTTTGAACTGCTCCAAGTGGCCTACTACTTCAGGCTCCAAATAAACCCCGATTGAATAGAATTTCACATGGATGAAGTGGATCTCCATGTCGGTGATTCCTGGTCAAACAAGGAAATCAAGTTGTGTCAACTTGTTACTCATTAATGAATCAAATCATAGCAAATACTCCAGTATTTATAATACTCGATGGAAAAAAAATTGTAAGTCTATGATCTAGATCCCTAGCTGCCTTAAGTTTATTGCTTCAATTTTTAACTTGGATGGAAACATTAGCATACAGGAACACTAAAAAATCCAAACCTAATCCCATCTTCAAAAAAAAAAAAAAATAAGAAAGAAATTGAAGAGCTGGTAGGAACTTAGTTTCAAGCAACTTACCATGGCCAAGCAAAGATAGGGGCTTGGTAGTAGTGATCTTAGTAGGATAAGTGATTTCATCAACCAAAACCTCTTCAGTAGCCACTGAAATTAAATTTACAAAACAAACAATATTTCTCTTAGATATAAGCACCTAATTAGAGGCTAAAATCAATAAAGAAGAGAAAGAGGGAGAGATCTTACTAGTTAAATTTGATGGAGATTGAGATAGAGACTGGAAGAAGAGAGGGGTGAGAAAACTCAGAGAGAGATTTTGACAAAAAGGGTGAGTTAATTAGAGTCGTTATGTAAGGCTATTTATTTAGACCCTTTGTTCCTGACAAGGCCGAAAATAAGGTGGGTAGGTAGAGCACTAGAGCAAGTTGATGTACCTGTGAGTCTTATCAATTGCTAACTTCTTTTAATTTTTAAGGTTGGCTACTACCTATTCCTTTTATCAGTAAGACCAGGAATGTGAATCTCTTAAGTGTTTAATCTTACAGTGGCATGTCAGAAGCAAATGAATATTATTTTATTTTCCTGAATATATACATTCCATTTGCTTTAGAGGGCTTCCAATTTATGAAATAACGTACTAAATTTTTATGGTGTAAAATTAGATTTGTCCAAGAAATAAAAATTATAAAATGACCTAAGTTAAAATGGTTGAGTTGAAGAATGTTGACACGTGTTATTTTGCAGTCAATTTCGATGCCTTTGACTACATGGGAAGTGCCTAGGCCACCCATGCGGTAGGTGGCACGAGCGCCACCGTTCATTGTACCAACCCATCTATAAACAAGTGTATTTTGTCCTGCTCTATTTCGTACTCTTCTACGCCATTATTTTTGCATTATCATGGCCCTAAAATGCAATTACTCGAGTCAAATAATAAATAACACATGAATCAAATGGGAACAAGTTGGGTTGGTGAGTGCAAAAACAAGAAACTACCACTACTATGTTGCCTTCAATTAATCCATGTCTCATTTTCCCCTGATTACCGTCAAATCCTTTAGCTATATACCCCTGTTTAACATTTCCAACAGAACAAGAAAGCAAAAAAATGCTTGTACATTTATTAACAACTGTACTAGTTTCTTCCATCCAGCCATCTGCACTGTCTTACCTAACTTCATAAACGAATTGTTGGTGGGACTTGGGAAGAGCAATTCTACATTCAATATCTTCGTTCACGAACATCTTATGATCTTATATTTTGCTTCAACAAATATGGGCACAAATTTCATAACACAGTTTTGTGAAAAATAATAAATTCTTGTTTCTCTTTGAACGTCCGTTTAGAAGGTTTCTAATGCAAAAACAAGCACACTGTTAATTTCTTAGTTTACTCTTCTTAGAGATTGAAATTGATCATTTGGAAGAAAAAAATCAAAGATTGGAATGTTATTTTATTTTTTCTTTTAAATTATTACTATTATTTAATTAATTCATCAACATAGTATAACATATCTGATTGATAACATTGTTCATTAATTATGTGGTAAGGGTTCAATTCTAAGTTTCTGAATATAGAAAAATATTTATTGAAAAATGTTAATTCCTTAAATAGATTTTACTATTTTTAAGATTAATAACTGGCTTCCAATGGAGGAATACCCCGATTTCATCCAAATTTGATTCCATATTTTATTTTTTAAAAGAAACAATAAGTCGCCTATTTCATTTGATAAAGACGATTTTGGAATAATATAAAAATAACAAATGATTTTGTGATCAGTAAAAATAAAAAAAGTATTTCGAAAGAAAACAACCATATTGAGTTTTGAGCTTTCTTTCCCATTTAACACCGAGAGGCCCTAAAGTCCCCCCCAAAGTTCGAGGCCTCGTTTTGGACTATTGTATCTTACACTCGCATAACTATATCATGTATCTTTCCATTGTATTTTAACATGTCCATTTCGAAAAACTCATTATAATGGGAGGACAATTGAATTTTGCAGCTCTCTTATTGCATCCTGCACCTCCCAGTATTTTAAAAACCTCAACCTATCCATTCTGTCTTCTTTCGATCCTTTGCTTCCCTTCTTCCTCTTCTTTCTCCCGTAATCAGCATAAGTCCAGACCCTCCCCTTTCATGTTCTTCTATTCTTCTCCAATCCAACTCTTCTTCTCAGAATTGACATTTCTATTTTAAGTTTTGGATCTATTTTTGGAACAGACGTCTGTAATACGAAATGACCCTTTCAAAAGGAAAATTCATATGGAATACATTTTCCATAAACAAAAATAGTGCTTCCAGAATAATCATTCTAGAAGATATAAAATGCACTTCCAGAAAGACTATTATGGATTGTAATTTTTGCTTCTAGGATGGTCTTTCCATAAGCTAAAATAGTGCTTTCTAGAATGTCATTTCCAAAAGATACAAAACACTCTTTCGAAAATGCTACTCAAAATTGCAGTTGTTGTTTTCGAAATGGACTTTTCGTAAGCATAATAATGATTTCTAAAACTCCCTTTTTGGAATATACAAAATATACTTTTAGAAAGGCTAGTTCAAATTTAAAAAAATGCTTCTAAATGATCTTTCTATAAGCAAAAATGCTTTCGAAACTACCATTTAGGAAGCATTTTTTCTTATGAAAAGTTCATTTTGAAAGAATTTTTTGCTTATGAAAAAATTATTTTAAAATTATTTTTGCTAATGGAAAGGTTATTCCAAAAGCTTTTATAGTTAATTAAATTTGATGAAGGGAGAAGAAACCAAAATTTTTATTAAAGGGATTATTATATTTTAACTAAATAATGAAAAATGCATGATTCAACTTGTGGAATGCAAGATTCAAGTCCCTAATGGGAGCTGAAGAATGTGTGCAGGAAATAAATATCTTTCTGTTGTTACCTTTGGGCCTTGCAATGAATTATTCTATACCATGTAGAAGCCAATCACATTTAAAAAAAATAATAAATATAAATAACATAAAATATTAAATAATATGTAATATAATAAATAATAAATAAATTTTAAAATTTTGGTTAAATAGGCAAAGCATTAGCTACTACTAATTTATCTAATGTGGGACTAAACCCAATCTTTTATACCCAGCCATCTACAATCAAGTTAATTTCCCTTGACTCCATGCTCCCACAACATTTTCATTCTCAGAATCTCACCGAATACACACACACAACGTCACTGCTTTTCTTTCTTTTCTCTATCTTGCACATCAACTTTGAGGCAATAGAAAGTGAAGTGATCAGAAGATAAAGTTTGAGCTGACATTTTTTTTTCGAAAATGAGCTGACTATTTAAAACTTAGTAAAAGTCAATTGTTCAAAATACAGTTGGATAAATTAAACAACGATAATTTGGGAATGTTCAAACGCACGTTTTACATATGCATATAAAAAATTCTTCAATGGTGCCCTTGTAAATAAGAAGGTTTTTTCTACTGAGTTTTTTTTTATAAAAAAATTAAATTCATCATCGACTCATTTAAACAACCCCTACTCAATTTTCTTAATTTTTAAGCGTGACAAAGCAAGTTGAACTCATTAAATCACCTCTCTAAATACTTAATTCATTAAAAACAATTGAACGAGTTAGATAATTCAATCCATCCTAGCATGCTAACTTAACGTGTTGAACGTGGGGTGAGATATACGGAGTTACAAATAGGGGTGGAAATAAGCCACGTCAGTTCAGATTTTGATAGGCCTGAGTCTGGTCCGCATTATTATCATTAAGCTTAAATCTGGCTTGTTACATGTTAAAAATAAGTTATTAAGGCCTAAGCCTGGCCTGCATAAAGGTCTGGCCTGGCCTGAAAACCTGTATACAAAGCTTGATTAAATAAAAATAAATAATTAAAAATAAAAATAACATAATAGATATATTTCTCTCATAAATTATAAATTATCAAATTCTTATAAGTTATAGATATGTTTCTCTTAATCATTTTATGAGATTTTCAAGGTGATTTTTTGAAGTGGTTGATCATCTACCTCATAATAAGAAAAAATATTTTTAGAAAAATAAATATATTATTTTAAATTTTAATGTATGTATGTATGTATACATATATATATATATTAAATAGGTCAGCCTGATAGGCCTAACAGACTTTTTTTAAATTTTGAGTCTGATCTTTTTATTTAAATAGGCTTTTCAAAAAGCCTTAGTTTAGCCTTTATAGTAAACAAATCAGGCTAGACTAGGCCTTAAACAGGCTAGATCAAAGGCCCTTGATAAGCGACCTGGCCCACTTCCATCCCTAGTTACAAACTTGTTAGGCCGACATGTTTAACTCCCCTGTATTTAAGTCATATATTTAAAAAGTATATTTTCATAAATAAATAATAATAATATGTATATTTATATATAATAAAATGAGTAATGTGTTAAAAACAATTAAATTATTTTTCTAATATTCTCCCAACATTTCATTTTTATTTTGAATTCTTTTAGATGAATTTTGGTAGGTCAATCTTTCATTTCATGACTCGTCTGTCTATCCTTCTATCTTTGCTTGAGTTACTTTGTCAACTCACTAATATGAATTTCTAATTTTAGTTAGTTTTTCGTTGGTTAACAAACTAACCCACCTCTTCAGAGTGGGTTGATTTGGATTATTTAAAACCAAACCCAATTTTATTTGTGTTGATTTGGATTCTACACTGATTTGAATATCTCTTTCTTATAATTATTCAAAAAGAAACCAGTGAGATCCTTTTTAATTTGTCGATAGCTAAAAAATTTACATTACCAATAAATGAAAATTAAATTCATAAATAATTTTTTATATTAAAAAACATAAATGAACATTTAACATTATCCTTTGCTTCGTTTTAATATTTTCAAATATCATATCGCTCCATGTTTTTAAAAATGAATAGATAAAAAGCTAAGTTTAAAATAAGCTAAAAGACGATAATAAATAAATTTTCCTCATGCTATCCATCTAAACTAGTACTATAAATTAGTAGTATGTATCAGTTTATTATAGAAACGCTGACGTGGAAATAACGATTCCGACGTGTCATCCACGTTGCACTCTATTGGCCAAGCTTTTCGCAAAGCGAACGCTCCCCGTGTGCCCGCCTTCGCAATCATGCACTTTCCTCGTGCATACACGTGCGATTCTCTTCACCGAATCCTCCACACTCGCGCTTTATTACTCTTTTGCCCCAATTCCATCTTCACCGTCCATTCTGATCAAAAGTAATAACAACGTGTGGCCATCAGAACCCGAAACAGAAATTCGCACTTTCGGACTTTCCATTTCACGCGCGTCGCATGTAAGCCTCGTGGAGGAACCCATTAAGCCACGTTCCAGTTCAACCCTGCCTCGTGCCACTCCTACACCCATTCCACTACATCGCGGAACACACTACTAAATACACCCTCACGTAAAAAACCATCAATCTCATTCCACTTAACAAAAGCCCTCACGAATCAGTGAATCACAACTTATCATATAATACACTCGGCCACGGAGGAACACAGCTATTGCTCCCAAAGCAAGGGAAATAACGTGGGTGAAATTGTTAGTATAAAAAGGAGAAATTGAAATAGAAATTCCGAGTGACCTTTGAATCATTACAACTAGTTATCCGCCTTTGATTTTGAAGGCGTCATCTATATGCTTCTTATTCAATCTTTGTTTTCCCCATAACTTCAAATTCATCAAATCCTCATTCTTTCGCTTTTTTTTTTTTTTATCGTTTTCCTTTCTCCCGACTGCTCTCCAACGCCTGCGTGCTTTCTTGCTTCCTTCTCCGGCCATCTTTATCATGATGGCGTCGTCTCTGGGCATTGCTTGCGGCCGAAACAACGCCAATTTAGGGATCCAAAAGCAGCGCTGTGGTTCGGTTCTTCAGCAGCCGTGCTCCGTCGCGATGGGGCGGTCGACGGCGAGGCTGGGGAGGATCACGGCGGCGATGGCCACGCCCACGGCGAAGGAGCAAGAGTCTACGACTCCGATGATGATGGCAATGGAGCTGTTCGGGAAACGCGATGGAGGAGCCAAAAACGACGTTGTTGAGGGACAGGAGAGGCTGGACAGGTGGATGAGAGAGTCGGTGGTGGAGATCGTCAAGAATTTGAAAGAAGCGCCTCTGCTGGTTCAGGTTTTTCCCAAATCGGCGACGATGACGACGGAGAAGAGGCTGGTGGTGGAGGACTGGCCGGCGGTGAAGGAGCGCTGGGAATCCGGCAAGACGCCCGTGCCGGAGGGAGTCATATTCGTGGAGGAGTTGGGCGGAGACACGGCGGAGGATGGCGGCGGAGAGAGGACGACGAGGGCGTGGGGGGTGGTGGTTCAGGGGAAGGGCGTCGGATGCGGCCCGGTTTGTTATCTGTTAAAGACCGTTCGGGTCGGATCAGGACCCGGTTCGGGAATGGGGATTTGTTCGACCCATTTTTGTTTGGTGAAAGTGAAGGACTTCAGGGAAACGGTGCAGTCGCAGCTGAAAAATTGCTGGCTTTTGCAGAGCCAGTGCCAGTGGAATAACTATAAATGAATCAACGAAAATATTCAATATTGTACATTTTTTTCTCATTGAATGATTTTTTTCTTGGTGCCACGGTTGCTGCAATTATTATAGCCAATAGATTTCCGACTGTGGAAATGTACAGAGTGAAATACCTTTTAAGGGAAGTTCGTCTTCTTCAAACTGTCAAATACTACTATTATCAATCAAGGCTGCCCTGCCCTGTTTCTTGAAGGGTTTATTTTTATTGAATTATTATTTGTTCTTCATTTGATCACAATTAATGAAGGGGTTCTTACTAGTATATGCATTTTTTGTTGCTACCTGTAGCTATTTGATATTATTTTATTTATCATTGTTTGTTTCATTTAATCATTCGGTTAATTCAAGATTGAATAATGTTGTTCCGTGGTAGTGCAATGATAGTATCGCTAGGGCTCTTTACACACTACAGAGTGAATATATGATCATATGATTTTGTTCCTTCATTTGATCACAATTAATGAAGGGGTTCTTGCTAGATATCTATTTTTTTCTCCTGTGGATCTTATTTTATTGATCATTATTTGTTGGTTTTTTAATCATTTGGTTAATGGGAATTAGGAGATCCAATTCAAGAAGATTAAATAGATGTTCTGTGGTAGTGCAATGGTAGTATATTGTTGTGGCTCTGTACAGTGTACACTATAGAGCGAATATTGACGATTATTTATTATTGAATTATTAAAGAAAAAAAAAGGATTATGTATAGATATTATAAAATTTTACATAGTCACTCAATCATAATTTATCTTACATAATAAATTTATTAGTTTAAAAATAATTATCTTAAAATAATTCAAATAATAATTTATGATTGAATGATTTTATAAAACTATTTTACTAAATTTATATGCATTCAACTCAAATAAATATTGGATGATCATTTAGAGTATGGTTTGCTTTGTTTCTGTTTAAAGAATAATTGTGTATCTCCTAAAAGAAATAAGGCTTGAGATATTGAGATATTTTTATGTTGCTTTCGTGTCATGCATTGATGGAATAATTAACATATGTTCAAAGCACCATGACAAGCTGTGGAATTTACTGGTTATATTTAAAATAAATTAATTGTTATTGAACAGCAACAAGGAAGCCGGTCTCATTTCAATGACGTTATTTATAATAATTATTTATGAATTATGACGGAAAACGTGATTTTTATTTTTATTTTTGGTGTGGAGGATGGCAAACGTGATAATGGTGATGTTGATAGTTAGATTAATTAGGGTGTCAACCTCCTAAAATATTGTTGTTATTCTGGTACACGGCACCTCACTGTGCATATGCTTCACATTGATGATCTTTTTTTCCTTTCTTTTTACTCAGGATGCATACACTTCCTAAATGTGAAATGATCGATCGGTTTTGAAAAGTGAGTAGTTTTTTTTTTTATTATAAAAAATGTTAGTATTAACGAATAGATTCAAATATATAATGTATCTATGTCTTTAGTCTTTATCCCAAAATCAATCTTATATGAGCTAATTTAAACTTCACTATTTTTCAAACACAAGTGAGTTAGTAGGAAATAGGAACCAGAAGTACACTAATATAAGTATTCGATAACACTTATTTGGTAGAAAATGATGGATTTTAGGGTGGGAAAGGTCGTCAAATCTCTCATCATGGGAAACATATATGGGATATAAGATATGAATATTTTACTATCAACGACTAAGACAAGTAAAGATCACCATGAAGACAAATGCATTAGAATATTTATAATGAAAAAATGAAGAGAGAAAAAAAAAACACCTTCAATCTTCCCCTTCCCCGTTCCTAATCCCTTCCCTTCCAAGTTCCAAGCCCCAACTCACCGGCCCTTTCTCTGACCATCACCCACCACCCAAGAACCGCCCATAGCTCCGTGTCTTTCAAAGTTGATTGTAATCTGCACCGCTCCCTGCCTCTCTGGATCACCTTCTGCACCGACAAGAACACCGGCTTCGTCGCCGCACCGACGACCGCATCTGATCCGTCCTTCGCACCATGTAGTGCGTCACCGTTGACGCCGCAAGAATAACACTATTCCAAGATGAAGAGCAACCAGATTTTACAGCTTCATCCAAATGGTTTTGTTCTCCAATGGTGTAGACAAATTTCTTGTTATTTTATTTTAATTAAAATTACCGGTCTGCGAAGAACAAATAAGTGCCTTGATTGAGAGGAAAATAAAAATGTTTGTTTTCGACAGAGGAGTGGTTGGAATCGGAGATGAAGGGTTAGTCACTTGGTTGCCTGTTGGGGTCGTGGAAGGGGGAAGGGTTATTCACATATCTAACGTTTCATATATGTTTCCCATGGTGGCTGATTTTATGACTTTTCTCACCCTAGAAGAATCCGTCATAGAAAATGGTATCATTTTGTAACTGATTTGTTCATTCGAGTATTATCCTGATATTAATTTTTTTTTTTTTTTATTTTCTCTCTTTCATTATATTATCTGCTTATCATACAATGTATCACATGGTGGTATAAATCACATTAATGATTCAAACATTATTTTGGCTTACAAGTAATTTTTTTTTTCTGGGTTAGAGAGACGAGCATGAGAAACTAATTCCACTTGCAAATTATAATTATCGTTCATTCAAGAAAATTTTATATGTGATAAAAATCAAACACGATATTATCATTTACATTAAGTTCATATTCCATTTCCAGTTTCTCAAAAAAGGCAAATTATGTAACATGTATGGTTTCAGGATGAAAACAAAGAAATAAACTTCCGGTGCCCCTTTTGCAATAAACACTCTGAATGTGCCTTATTGATCGTTTGTCTTTATCTGTCAGTTTCAATTTCTTAAGGCTGATATGATACCATTCAGGCCTTCTTGCATATGATATGATTTGCATTTAGTCTTGAACACGAAATGTCATCAGCAGATCCGCTTTGCAGTTTTTTCCCCATCACTTTTAATTCGTTGGTGACGCTTGCTCTGAATCTTAATGCTCAATTGCTGACTCCTGAATAATTAAGTATTTCATTTTAAAGTTGAGAAATGGACAAATTCCTTATTAGAAGAACGAAGGTTCAATTTTTCCCATCTCTTAAGAGACTCCAAATTTGTTTTCTTCAAACCATAGTACCATGCCAAAATATGCACCTTAAAAATGATTTATATTATAATGATCTTTACTGTATTTTAAATATAAAGATAAAAATATCCCCAATATCACGGGGTAGGATACTAATATAGATAAAAGTTGTAACACTCTCCGGTCAAATGAGTTAGAACATGTCATTCAATGAATCATACTAAAGATAAAATAGGATATAACTCAGTTACTTTCGAGAGTCATTAGATAAAAATAGAATTTGATATACTGAGAGAGTAAAAAACTCAAAATATATCATTAAAGGAGTCAAAATTTGAATTCAGCGTGGAGCTGGGTCATGATAAGATAAAATAGGCTATAAGAATGAAATAGTAGTAAAATAAAGTAATAATATAATAAGTTATTTTAATATACAATATTTGATATACAAAGAGAGTATGAAGATATAATTCGATAGACTTACTATGACGGATCATGATAAGTAAAATATGATATAAAAATGGGATAAAAGTGAAATAAGATAAGAATACGATAAGTGGTTTTAATATAAGCTAAAAAAATATAATTGTTATTTCCCTATTGTTTTAAATCCGTGATTTTATTTCTTATATTTTTTAATTAAGATATTTTATCTCCCATTTTAAAAAAATCTACAATTTTAATCTTTTATTTTTTAATTAAGACATTTTGTTTCACACTTATTAAAAAATTTATGATTTTAGTCCCCTTTTCAATCTCAAACTTGATTGTGTACTTCTTTTTATTTTTTTAATAAATTAAACTCGCTAAAAGTTAAAATAATTTTAAAAATCATTTGTC
>PYAF01000457.1:494323-541647 GCA_007407185.1 Glycine tomentella | reverse complement strand
AAAAAAAACAAATATATATATACATATACTTAACAAATATATATATATATATATATATATATATATGAGTTTACAACTTCAAAATCGTAACTAATATATATATAAATATATATATATATATATAAAGCTATAAAAAAATTTAAACTAATACAACTTTAAAGTCGTAAATATATATATATATATATATATATGACTTTAAAATCGTGTATATATTTACAAATTTTGAACGTAACTTTTAAAAAAAATTTAATTTAAAAGTTGTAAATATATTTACGACTTTAAATTCGTAAATACATTTATGACACAAAAAAAATTATGCACAATGAAGTCATAAATAAACTTACAACTTCACTTAAAAAATGAAAAAAAAAATTCACGATAGGTAAATAATTTGAACGCTAACCCTATATGATAATTACTGATTTTTTAAACCTCCATATGGTCCAAAAACCCAAAATATCTTTCACAAACATTAATACTTTAATTAATTACGAGACTAATCTTTGATCAAACTTATTCATACTTAAAGTTTTTTATTATATCCTATATGTTATCAACTGAATTAACTTATTAAGTACTATATAAAAATATTTATGACCAACCAAAAAATAAAATAACCATGAAAGGAAGATACTCATAAAAAAAAAAAAAAGAGTCGAACGAATAAATTCCAAAATGAAATAGAGAAGTAATGGCCCATGTGTGACATGGCCCATGTAAAAAAAAGTTGGTTCATAAAAAAATATTTTGCTTAATCAATCAAGTAATCAATTAACTTAAAAAGTTTAATCGATTAATGATTTAATTAAAGAAATTAACTGAATAGTTACCATAAAATATGCTGAAATTAACATATATAGCTGTATATATTTATTATCTTTTGCTGAGTTTTTTGAAAAAATAAAGTTAACATCTTAATAATTTTAATAAATCGTTAATGAATTTTTTAATCAAGTAAACTATTAATTATCTCAAATAGCTGAATTGACTGATTCAGTATAATATATTCGTTAAGTGGTAATAGTAAAATATGTCTAAGTTATTTTTTTTATGGCGGAGATATGTCAAAGTTAATGTTATTATTCACGAACATTATTTTTACTGAAAATTTTAAAAATAAACAAAACTTAATCTTTTAACGATTTCCATAAATAATTAATACAAGAGAATTCAATAAGCAACCCAATAATCTACTTATTCATTTTTTTAAAAATAATTTGATTCATTATAATAAATATAAAAATTGGTGTATATATTATCTCATAACTTTTTACATATCAATTATAGATCTTATAGTTTACAATATTGCAAAATCAGAACAGCTAATATTGTTAACTACGATATTTAAAGAAATAATTATCATTTAATTATATGAATAAATAATTCAATTATTATTATCATTATTATTATTTAGTTATCCTGTCCAATCAATGATATTATTTAAATCAAACATGAAATTACTATAGTTATGCCATCTAATACTACGCTTTTTTGCAAATCAAATAGATCCAGAGTCATTTACTTTTTTGACTAAAATAATTTGATTTTTTCATACATTTTTAGCAATAAAAAACAAATATATAAAATGTTTTAAGTTTGTCATCTAATAATAAATTATTATATTTGATACAAAATATCATTATACTAATATGTCATTAGTTTATTAATTATGATAATTACTTTAAAATTTATACCAATAATAATTTCTTATTAATTTACAGTATAAAAAGATTCACCATTTAACCTAATAATATATATCTATTAAATTTTGTTATATTTCTAAACTTATTTTAAAATATCCACATCAGGGAGGGAGAGAGGACTGGGGAGTTAAAGTTTACTCTCGTAGACGGTATACAGAAAGATTAAAATAAGAATATTTATTTTATCTTTTTCGAGTAACCTTCAATGAATTTATATTTTGATTTTATTAATATGATATAATTTTAATTATTTACCAAAAATATGTAAAATTTTATTTATTTATTTTTATTTGATAACAAATGCTCTCCGCTGTATAATGTAGTTGACACACGGATATTCATGTTATCACAATTTTATTGTATAATGCTTTATTTATCTTTAAAAAAATACATTAACACTTTTGAGATTTCTTCTAATGCCACATAATATCTCTTATTGTTTAATGTTTACCCCAACCTCTCTGATATAGAGAATATTAATATAATATTTTCAAACATTAGTGTAAGAATATAAAAAAAATAGTGTTATATGTAATTTGAAAAAAGTTCAAGCTGGTGGGAGTATAATTTTCTTTTTTATAAATTATAGACAACTATAATCATTTGTAAATATAAATGTGGAAGTCACTTCATAAAGTCCTTTTTCATCTTAATCAATCGTTGCATCCATTACTTGGGAAGGAAATAAATTAATTTAAATATTAAATCATAATATACATGATTCCAAGTTGTCCACAATGTGAGTTTTATAACGAGAGAAAACAAATTGAAAGAGGGATACTTATGAAAAATAAAGACCACCAAGACAAGATTACGGTTGATTTTGTTTCAACTTTAAAAAATTAACTTTACAATGATTGTTTTTTATATAAGTATTTTTTTAAGAAGCAAATAATATTTGTTTATTAAAAAATAAAAAATTACATATTTTAAATAAAAGTAACTTAGACAAACACATATAAAAATACTTATTTTATTTAAAAAATACTTGTTTTAAAAAATAAGCTTAAACCAACTAGCCTCCATATATTTCTTTCAATAGTGTTAGCCCCTAACTGGTGTTTTTCTACTGAAGAAATATTATTACGTCCAATTAATTTTTACTAGTACAATAAATTTCAAATATACCGATTTGCCTTCTAATGCGTTTGATATCGTGTGCAAACTACATAAAAGCTGTGATTTACTAACATCACTCGTGCCAACTCTGATTTAAATATGGAAGTTTTGGTGATTGAAGTACTTGGCAATATTACTTCGATCTTCAGTTGATCTTTTAATATTTTACACTGCACTAATTGGATCTAATAACGGTAACATTACACTAGTTGATCTTTTAATTGGAAATACTTGGTGATTGAAGTACTTTGCAATATTACTTGATCTTTAGTTGATCTTTTAATATTTTACCCTGCACTAATTGGAAATAATAACGGTAACACGAGATTCTGTTCTTATTTATTGATGTAGATACGATAGAATTGATCCAAAATAAATAACCCTTGTCCACGCCTTCTTTTTGCATAATTCTAGTTCCCAATTTCAAAAGTTCCATATTGTCTTAATTTTTTTCTCTCATTGCAATTTGATGATGAAAATCAGCAAAAAGAAGGGTCTCAAGCCTGAACAACAAGAAAAGGCTTCCAATTCAAACAAGAAGGTGGTGATAGATTTCATGAAGCTTTCAAATAAGGCTCAAGAAGAAGAACAACCATCAAGTAAAGCGGTTGATTCACCTCTTTCTGACTCTAAAGGTGCAGATGATGATAATACAAAGGTAGAAGCAAAGACTTTCTCATGCAACTATTGCAAGAGAGAGTTTTCTACCTCGCAAGCTCTGGGGGGACACCAAAATGCCCATAAACAAGAACGTGCTCTTGCAAAACGTCGCCAAGGTTTTGATGTTGGTGGTTTTGGACACTTTCCTTACTACCCTTATCCAAGTTTTTACAACTCAACTTCTCTTTATGGCGGATCTTTCAATAGGGCACTTGGGGTCCGAACCGATTCCATGATTCACAAGCTTCCTTGGACCCCAAGGTATGATCATTCTTGGTTGAAACAACAAGACCATGTGCCCATACCGAATTCGTCAATCTTTGATGGGTTTGGAATTGTGAAAGGTTGTTATCCAATTATAAAGAGTGATGGAACTCTAAGTTTAAGGCAAGAGAATGGTAATGCCAATGATGGAACACTTTCTCTTTTTGCAAATGCTGCCACCAATTCATCAAGCCAACTTGGAAACAGAGAAATTCTTTCAACCAAAATTGATGATCATTCCATGCCAGAGGAAACCTCGAAAGCTGCATCTGCCAATCTTGATTTGTCACTTAAGCTTTAAATGTAGAGGCTTTCTTTCTTTCTTTTTTCATACTTGTGGAGCCTTTTATTTAACACAGTATTGTTTGATTTGAATTCAAAATGGTGCATTTTATGGAATTATTCATATATCTTGATTTTTTATTTTCTTATTTGAGATTTAAAAATTATGTAGAAAAGTAATTGTGACTATTTTTTACCTGAAAATTGAGTGACAGATTTGTGATTAATTGATAAATAAGTTCCAAGTAAAGATTTGATGAAGAAAAATCCAGCCAAATAAAATTGGCCTTTTTTACGCGTATCATGTATCTCTTACCCGATTAATAATTAAATTAAAGACTCTGATAAAGCTTTTATATATTACAGTGAAAAATAAAATTCAATTCAATTAAAATAACTTGTTAATTTGTTGGATAAAGATCATTAAAATAAAATTTATATATCTTTTTTGATAAAGCTTTTATATTTTACAGTGAAAAATACAATTCAATTAAAATAACATGTTTATTTGTTGGATAATGCTTTTACAGTTTTCTATTTAAGTTGCAATAAATAAATATATAAATATTATACAATTTTGTCACATACACAGATATTATACGATAATATTCATTTATTCTACTGAATTTTTTTAATTTTAAGAATACATAAGGTATTTACGATTAATATATATTCTGATTTGAATTATTAATTGAGATAATTATAACTAGTATATATAATTAAGGTTAAAATCAATCTTTTCTTTTTTTTTTAAGAAAGTATTATTATAAACAATTTACTTATTTACAGTTCCGGGAGAGTTGATTGAATACAAACACGATGAAATTTTATATTTTTGTGGAATTAAATGATCTTCAACTATTTTTTTGTATCTTAATTATCTCATCTCTTCTTCTTAAAATAAGTATTTCATTTGTCTGTAACTAGTCGGGTTACTTACTGGTACGATGTACGTGCCATTCTTCTGACTATTTTAATTAAATTTTGTGAATCGCTTTTAACTTACAGTTACAATATTTATTATGGAAAGTTTTTTTCCTTAAAAAACAATTAATGAAAAATTTTAGTAATCAAAATTAACAAAAACATATAAATGAAGGTCTTTCAATTTATCAATAGTTATTTTAACCTATAAAAAAATGTAAAAATGTAATTTTGACTCTTTGTATTTTAAATTCATGATTTTAGTCTTTTTATTTTTCAATTTAAAATATTTCATTTCATTTTTAAAAAGCTTCCGATTTCAATCTCACGTTTTTTAATTGTGACACTGTTTTAAAAAATTATATACATTAAATTATATTTTATAACATACTGTAACTAAACATCTTTATCAAAATTCAAACTCAATTATCTTGAAAATTCCTTCTATTCCTTATAATATATTAATTGTTTGACATGTATTTTTAATATTAATAAGGCAATAATCAATACAAATTATTTTAATAATAATATCAATATATTATATGATTTACATGAATTTTTTAACTGAGATTTGCGTTAAAAAAAGTAGGAATAAAGAACAAAACTTGTTCACTTTAATAATAAGAAAAGACGTGAGATGCATTTTTGCTAAAAATTATACGAATCGTTACAATACATTGCTAAAAATTCAGAGAAATTGATTATTAGTTTTGCAATCGGCCAAAATAAAACTGTTCAATTAAAAGTAGTTTTATATTTAATTAAAATACTATATAAAATTAACCGTTAAGTGAGTTGTGAGTTGTGAGCTGCATAGTTAGTTTTTCATTTCTATTTAACCCTAAGAGATTGTAGTACTGGTTATTGTTCTTGTACATATCATCTATTTGATTAAGGTTATTTTTAATAAATAATTCATATTTACTTCTTAAAAAAAAAGCACTTTTTAATATTTCTTTAAAATTTGTTTTTTAAAACTTTAAACAAAGTGGTCCATAATCTGATTGGTTGTCAGAGCAAAGATAATTTTACAAAATCTGATTGCCTGTGAATTAAAACGTAGCATTTTCTTAGCAAAGAATTATTTTGTAAATTACAAAATCAGAATCAGTACATGTAACTTTACAGTTATAATACTTTTTTTTATAACAATGGTTTGGAAAATCAAAACGATCATTAAACTGATAAACATATTAGTTCAAGGTTTAATAGTTTAACAAGATTAAATCGGCAAAAAATTAAATAATACTATTATTTTTAATTTTTAATATAATACATTAAAAAATATTGGTTGAATTTAATTTCATCCTACTTCCCAAACTAAATTAAATAAGTTTCACTAATAAATATTTTCCTAGCTCGCTTCGTTTCATTATCAAGTCTTTAAATCTTCTTTATATATGCTATTACATTCAATAAAATATAAAATATGAAGAACGAAAAAGTATAAGTTTCTACACAAATAAGGTATAGGTACAAATACATGTTAAGTTGAATTGCTTGATTGGGCCCTAAACAACCATAGCTTCTTTTTTTTTTATATAAAAAAAAGTGTCTAAATATTCCACCCCTTTAGACTAAAGTTCTTCAAACTTGTATTGGTTGGTCTCAGGGTCAGGATAAGCTCTGTTGGCCTCTCACAAGATCGAGTATATATTCTGTTAATATAAATGATCATGTTGCCAAGAAAATGTATGGAAGTAGTAGTCAAATATCTTCAATTTGATAAGCTAAAGTTCCTCTATAGATTAAGTTATTCATATGAGAAGTTTGTCAAAACGCAGTGGCAGTTAACCAATTTAAAAGAGAACTAGTGGTAGATAATTCTAGAACAAGCTATCCTCCTATGTGTAAGGAAGCTCTAGAATCTCTGGAGCATGTTATCCTTCTATGTCTTTTACATATAGTTGTTGAGATTTTATAGATATTTGGCAAAATACTAAATAAGATCTTAGTATTTAAAAACAAATACATAAATTTTATTTCACTAAACAATCATGAATTTAACAAATATAAAAAAGATATATCATAATTTTTTATTTGAATTGCTCTTAAGCTATCATATATTTTGTTGTTGTTAACAAACAAACTATTGTCTATTATTCAAGTTATATCTCTACAAAAATTACACAATATAAGTATTTATATATAAACTATAAAATAGGCATGACAAAGTGACATAATAGGAGATAAGTTTAAGTCTCTTGATCTCGTCCCCATAAAAAATAGGAAATATCTGATTTAAAAAAAGGGAATATTATATTTTTAAAATCTATTCACATTCATCAAATTTTATCAAGATAAACTTGCATGAATTCATTTCATTTTAAAAAATTTATTTTATATATTTTAAAAATATTAATTATATTTATGATTTTATTTATTTATTTTTCATATTTGATCTCTCAAAAAAATTCTCTAACTATATCATTATTATTTATTATTGACAAAATGTCATTTCATATTGAAGCTTATATATTTTGTTATTTATTAGTATACTATAATTTTAGTTTTATTTCATTTATTATTTTAATCTTTGTTTATGTTTTTTCAATATGTTGACATATCATAAACCTAAAAATTTAATCAATATGATTCTGTGACTTAACATGTTAGAAAAATTAATTAAAAGAGTGATATTTTTTAATTACATGTTACATTTTAATTTGAATAAAAAGAGATATACAATAAAATAATAACTTCAATTTATTTATAAAAATAATATAGAATAATATAAAAATATTATAAAACTATAATTATTAAAAAAAATAGATCTCTTTTAGTCGAAGATCCAGTATCATCGTACCTAGGGATGACGTTACGGTCCATGGATTCATGTGTTCGGGTCACAAATTCAATGCACACCATTTATAGAGTTTCAAGAACTGAGGATTGGAATTGGGAAAAAATAAACCATTCAGTCCTATTCTCAATTATTTGGTCATTTGGTGCATCTACATTTTGTAGACATCCACCTTTGGGGATGATCAATGTAACATTGACGTTGGTTGGGCTTAGGATAATCCACTATAGCCGGACCAACACGTGCAAATTTTGGTCTTTTTAGTTTTTAGTTTGTTCACTTACTTGCCTTGGGCCTCTGGGCCTGGGTTTTCCCCCCTTCTTATTGCATAAGGACCAAAAAGAAAA
Organism: Glycine tomentella; assembly: GCA_007407185.1. Taxonomy (NCBI): domain Eukaryota; kingdom Viridiplantae; phylum Streptophyta; class Magnoliopsida; order Fabales; family Fabaceae; genus Glycine; species Glycine tomentella. The sequence goes on along the minus strand of PYAF01000457.1, from coordinate 533,545 downwards.
GAATGGCACTCTACAAGGACAGTGACATAAAAACAAACAGACGATTGCTTCTTGCCTCCCCGAATTGCTTCCCAAATTATGCTTCTGAAATGATCATTTCAGAAGGAATATGGAAATGAAGAAACAATTCTGGAAGTGCAAAAAAAATACCCAAACAAACAATCTTGCTACTTGGTTCTATGTTAATTGCTAAGAAAAAATCCCAAGATAATGAATTTTTTTTTTATCAATAAACATTAATTATTAATTTTTATTAATAAAGATATCGAACCCACATTCTTTTCTTCCCTTTCTTCTTTCTTGATTAATCATTTAACCAAACTTATATCTTCTATGAGAATTTGTTATACCCATAAACAATGTTAGCATTGAACTTCTTTCTCCACTTCATTAATGATTAATGTTATATTTTAGAATATTTGTATCATCTTCTTTTTTTTTCATTCTTCTTTTTATATTTATATTATTTTTGTTTGTTAATAAAGAATAAATACAAGTTATTCAATGAAGTCAATATAAAAAAGTTTAGCAGATGAAAAAAAAAAAAAAGAATGAGAAAAGAATAGTATTAGCATATAAGTTGCATTTCCTCTTTTTCCAGAAAATATTGCTACAGTTTCTGGCTTATGCAAGTTTCGGCTGCAGCATTTACATCCAAGAAAATGAACAACATACATCAATATTCACTAAAATAAAATTATTATACTATAATGTTGATTTTTTTATTTTTTTTATTTACTTTAAACTGCTAAATCGTCACTCCTAAACCAGACGATGTACATGTCAATATAAGTTTTTTACTAAACAACTGATGTATCATATTGAGGTAGTAGTACTTTACATGTCCATATGTTTTGGAATCTCAATACTTTGGTGGGTTCTTTATAAGCTGGATCTTGTTCTGGCTCGAGCATTGTAAGTCTTGGATGATAGTAGTAAAATATACACATATTTTTTTATTTTCAAAAACCTACGCGAGTCATTGTCATGGGAACTGCAGTCAAAGCCTAAATTACCTTGTTCCGAGAAAGAAAAAAAAAAAAACAAAAGGAGTACAGTATTTAGCACTACTAGAAGTTGTCTAGTGCCGTTTTGTTTATACCGCCTAACTTTCAAGTAAATTTTGAGGGCAAAGAAGCATGATCACGAAGATTTGCATAATCAACATCCCTTGAAATTATTATTTTTTTTTATGAAAAATGCTTTGTAAATAATAAAAAAGAAGGTCATGTGTAGTGCGAATATAAAGTGACAGTGATAGTGAATAAAGAATGAAAAGTGTTGTTTTAAAATTCAGTTTTTATTTTGAGATTCATTCTCACTTTAGTAAAAGCTTCATAAACTACCGTTTTTCTACATTTTGTAAGATGAAGTTGTTGCGCTCAAACATTATACTGCATCCAATTTTACTTATATTATAACTTATTTTAGAACCAAAGATAATATAAAATATGCAGATATTAGGTATGTTAACAAAAATAAAATAAAATTATGTGAAGTATAGAATTCCCTTGAGATATTCCATCTCGTAATAGTGAAATAAATGAATGGTCCATCATGTGCTTAATTGTTGACGATGAGAAATCCAATGCACTAGGTTCCATTGGGCCCAACACCATTTGTGTTAATTTATAGTGCATTAGTAAAATAGGGACAAGTCACTGCTTCCTACATATGCACATGGTTATCCTACACGTTAAGGCTTCTTTCGCTTCTTCGATTCATTCTTTTCTCTTGCCTTTTTTCCTTTTCTTGTTTTGAGGGGAAGAATGGACTATAGAATATGCGTCAGAAGCCTAGAGAAGTGTGTGTATGTGTTTTTTTTTTTTTACCATCGATTGCCGTGTGATATGGTAAAAGAAATAAGTATAGAACACTCAACCCAAACGTACATTTATCATTATCCAAATTAATATAGTTTAATTGTCAATACAAGTCAAATTTATAAAAAAAAATTGCAAAATATATTTTTAGAGAGAGACAATAATATGATTGAACTTTAGATAAAAAATTAGTCACATTATTTGCTAAAAAATTAAAATTTATAAAATACTTTAAAATTCCATAAAAAAACCAAAGTATCTTAATTATGGTTGATTGAACAAAAAATTGCACACTGACACCTTTTCTCATTCTTTCAATAAATCATCTGGTTTGGAAAAGCCTAGCTAGCTGGCCTAAATAGAGGAAAAGAGCAAACCATGTCAAATCACGTATTAAATTCATCGTGGTAAAATCATTGGCAAGAATCCAGTGGCAATAAATATGAAATCGGGGAAATGAAATAATATAGGAACAATAGAGAATTAGAGATATTACTATATTAGCTTCAAGCTAAAAATCAAATATGCTTGACATATATATAAAAACAAAGCCAGGGTAAGTTTTAAAAATCTCCTGTCATCTTTATTATTATTTTTGTACGGATTATTTTCATTCTTTTATTCTGATAATGTATTATTTTTTAGTGTGATTTAAGGAAATCATCATAGTACCTTAGTTTACAATTATTTGTCAATTGATACAGCCCGTCAACATCTAAATTATGTAATCTACTATAAGATATTGAGTGAGTAAATAAAGTAAATTGCACATTCAAATATATTCAAAATCACAATAATAAAACTAAATGACAAGCTCAGTACGGGAGCTAGGGAGTAAGGAATTAAAAAAAGAAAAAGAAAAAGCAACGAACATGGGAAGCAATATAACACCAAAAAGAGAGCTTCTATTCCGCCAGCATCATATCGGGTAATATTCTTTAATCCAACAAGAGAGATTTACTATTGTCGTCGTGATCTTTAGGCGTGCTCTCTGCATACACTCACTTTTTTCCCTATGACCTTTTCTTCTTCCCATTCCATTATATGCAAAATGCAATGCTGGCATTCCATTATATGCATTGCTCATTAGATTTTAAATATTTTTTTTCTCTTTAAAATTAGTGCTAAGAATCTAGGAAGTCCCAAGGCTCTTCTTAAATCACTTTTGACTTCTAAATTGGCGCTTTATTTTATTCCATAGTTTTTTTTTATAAATACAAACATCTAGTCACTTGTATCTGTCAAATTCATTTTAAGCCCAACAACCACATCATTCCAACACGAAATCAGTGCAAGATCAATTTTAAACTAGAGACAATGTTGATTCCATTTTCCCTTCCATAACATTACGTATGATCTCTTGGGCAAGTTGACCTCTTGAATTCAATCATACACAACATGAACCTAACACAACACTATCATAACTCAAATTATTAGAGGCCATTAACTTTTCCCCACATTTCCCTCCTCAAGGGGAATAAAAAGGCATCACAAAATGATACCATATGCGTACTAGTGCTAGAGTTTGCGCTCTTTCCTCTTTGCATAAGCCTCATACCAAAAGCGTACGGACAAAACAATATATGGTCATTCCTAGACATAGAAAAGCAAAAAGCTGTCCGAAACAATAAGTGCGACACCAAAACAAACAAACTAGAATATGAAAGATCAGTATTTGAGCAACAATTTTCAAAGGGGGGGTCCAAAACGGAACCCGGTGAAAAGGAATCCGGCATCCTAGGTGTAGTAGCATAACATAAGAGAAATCTTAAAACAAACAACAACTAGAGACTAATTAACAAGGAAGAAAATTACAATGAAAAAGTAAACATTTTGCAACAAAATAATTCCTCGTCTTTTAATAAATAAAGCCGGATTCTTCTTCCCCGGTCAACCCATTGTCTATCCTCCTAATTAAGAAAATCGCAAGTTAATTAATTCATGCCAATTCTTCTTGTCCTTCAGAGGGACATCTTATCAGCTCCAATATGTTAACTACCTCTCCCATGTCAGGCCTGTTAGATGGCACTTGAGAAGTACATATTAAGCCTAGTTTCATGAGAGGAATAGCTTCTTCTGCTGGGAACTTCCCTTCGAGCCTCTCATCAATGCATTCCTCCACTCTGCCTTCTTCCAAAGCCCCTCTCACCATGTCGCATAGTACCACCACATCATCCTCCATGTATTCGACTGGCCTCTTCCCTGTGACGATCTCCAAGACCAAGACACCAAACCCATATACATCGCATTTCTCGGTGATTTTCACCGTTTTGCAGGCAAACTCCGGCGCCATGTAGCCGAGTGCACTCTGAATTTTGCTGCTCAAAACGTATCGATCAAGCATTGGCAACAGTCTTGCTAGGCCAAAGTCCCCTACTTTTGGTTCACCGTAACTATCAAGAAGGACATTGGTTGACTTAATGTTATAGTGAATAATGTTGGAATGGTGCAAGTGTGCCAAGGCCTTCGCTGTTCCGAGAATCACATTAAACCTCTCGTTCCATGAGAGGAAGTTTCCACTGGATCCTTCATGGAGATGCTTATACAGACTACCACCAGAGACATACTCATATATGAGCAGCTGCAGTGATGGAGTCCAATAATAACCCTCGAGTTCCACGAGGTTTTGGTGTCTGATTTTTCCTAATTTCTTCACTTCTCTTTCAAAATCTTCTTGAGACTTGACAAGGCTTGACACAGTGAGCTTCTTTATAGCAACTGAATGTCCATCTCTAAGAACAGTTTGGTACACTGCTCCAAATCCTCCACGCCCAAGCTCACAATCCTTATTAAGCAAAGCATGCGCACCAGAACTGAAATCAGGCTCACCCGAAAACATGACAAGCTTGCCAGAGTTAGCATCTGTAGTCGGGGAACGGCTGAATTCGTCACCTGCAGAAAATGTGAGGGCAGCTGCATCATGAGATGTAGAGGAGCGAACACGGAGATTGAGAACAGTGATGCTAATAACACCAATTACAATGACAGCAGCTGCACCAATGGCAATGAGTGCAGAAATGCTGAGAATGATTCTTTTGTGACCCAAATTTGGAGGCAATGAACCCGGGCCAGTGTCAGTAGAGGTGTTCGGATTTAGAACAATAGGCTTTGGGAGGACAGCAGGGCATGATTTGTTTACTGCAGCGCCACAAAGAGATGGATTGCCAGAAACAGAGGAAGGTGAAATGGTGTTGAAAAAACCACCAGCCGGCAGCTCACCCTGAAGGTTGTTGTGAGATAAATTGAAGGTAAGAAGATTGGCAAGGTTGGCCAATTGCTTAGGAAGGTTTCCAGTGAGACTGTTAAACGATACATCCACAGTTCGCAGGTTAGTAAGTTTTGCAACTGCTGCAGGTATTGGACCACTCAGCTTGTTCTGGGACAGAATCCTACAGAATGTACCAAAAGAGAAAGGGGTAAAGAAAACAAAGCAAAACCAGGGAAGTCAGAGCAATAATAAAAAAGGAGCAGTTGGATCTCATCTTACTATATGAATTTTTAAAATTTACCTCATAATAGCTCCTACTGAAAAAAAACAATGCATGAAACTGCTATGCCATAAACATCAAAGCCACATAATAATAACAGATATTTATTTACCAAGAAAAAATATAATAAAAATAAATTCATGTCACTTTCACCATTCATTCCCCAAGATGAATTATTGACGTCTTTTCTTCAACCTCTTTGCTTTTTCTATTTTGTAGGGTATATAGAAGTTTAGATATAAATGAACTTAACCAAATTGCTGCTGCTAAATAAATAAATATTGCATTGTGCATGTTTATGCCAAAATACCAAAACCACATGCTAGACTAAATCAAAGCCAAGAGTTTCAAATGTCTTGAATGTGTTATGTGTTTATACATTATGATAAGCAACCAACGCATCTCAATAGAACGTGGAATAAATTATAATACGAAAAAAAGCTTCCATCAATGGCATATGAACGTAAACAGGCTGGCTTTAGTTAAATGCATCAATTAAAGTGAGTGAAACACCTTTTCACCAAATATACACAACAGCATGCAGATTAGCCAAATCCGTCTGATGAAACTTAAAATTATTGAGAGCAACATTTATATATCTACTGTAAATACAAGCACATGTATAAAACACCAAAATGAAAGATGGGACAGGGAAAAGGAACTTACAAAGTTGTTAGCAAAGAGCAGTTCTCAATTGACGTTGGAATTTTCCCATTTAGGAAGTTTTTTTCCAATACCAGTTCTTTCAAGAACACAGCTCCTCCAATTTCCCAAGGTATGCTTCCATTCAGCTTATTATAGCTCAAATCAAGACTTGAACATGTTTTCAATTCACCAATGGCAGCGGGAATAGGACCTCCAAGAGAGTTATTTGCTAAATTCAAAACCTGCAAGCTGCTTAAAACTCCAACAGCAGACGTGATTTCGCCAGAAAATGCATTGTGAGACAAATCCAAAACTTGAAGACTTTGAAACGCGACTTCAGCCAAGGCAAACAAAGGGCTTTTCTTGCTCCCACTCTGTACATTTTCTGACATCAAAACCTTGTCCAAATCCGACTTGAAAACCCACAACGGAAGCCACCCGGACATTGAATTCCGGCTGACATCCAACACCGAAAGTTTGGTGCAATTCGCCATAGACTCCGGCAGACTACCAGTGAGACCATTTCCAGAAAAATTCAACATCTTCAGCAACTGAAGATTTCCAATAGAGCTTGGCACCTGACCGGTAAACCCATTGTTGGAAAGGTCCAACGTCTCAAGCCCTCTCATCTCCCCAATCCACTCAGGAACCTCCCCCGAGAAAGCATTCCTACGCAAGCTAAGATAACCACACAATGTAAGTTCCTTAAGATCACCAGGAATACTCCCAGAAAAAGAATTATCCCCTAAGTCAATAGACCTCAAAAGCAAACAACTCCCAAACCCAAAAGGAACATTCCCGGTCAACCGATTCCTCGCCATGCTAAAACTCCTTAAATTCTTCATCGCCTCAACCCCCTTAGGAATCTCACCCTCCAACAAGTTATCAGACAAATCCAGAGACCTGAGAGCACTCAAGGACCAAACCCCGGAGGGAACAGAACCAGAAAACTGGTTATTAGAAAGATCGATAGAAGCAAGAGCAGAACATGCCCCCAAAGTAGAGGGAATGCTCCCAGAAAACCTGTTCCTGGCCAAGGAAACAGTCCTGAGAGACCCACATTGTCGGAAAACATCATCAGAAACCTCCCCTGAGAGACTATTCCCACTCAAGTCAATGACCCTTAGGTTATCAATGCGAGCAATGTTGGGGTTTATCCCACCAGTGAGGTTATTATTCGCCAGTGAAAGCTTTCTTAGAAACTGCAACCTTTGCAACCCTCTACCTATTCTCCCAGAGAGCGAGAACCCATCAAGGTTAACCTCCACCACTCTATTGGATCTAGGGTTGCACTTCACCCCAACCCAACTACCACCACACGCGCTCTCATCGTCCTCGTTCCAAGACGCGAGCTTCCCCTTCGGATCTCGTATGTCAGCTTTGAACACTATCAGCCCCAAAACGTCGTCGTTCAGAGAAGGGTTCACGGCGGTCACCGAAACACAAACCAGCTCCAACAACCACACAAGAAGAAGAAAAACTCTCATGCTTGAAAATAGCACTCGCATTTTTTTGGAATACTAAACATCCATCTGAAATTGAGCTGGGGGAAACAAGTAACGAAGATCAAAGACTCCGAATTAGGACGAGGGAAGCAAAACCCAGAAACCCAACTTCAGATTAAGCTCAAGCCAAAACCCAAAAAAAAAAGCTGTTTGTTTTTTGGTAGCGGCTAGATTTGAGAGTGAGGGAGAAAAAGGGAATGGTGTTGAACACAACATGAGAGAAGCATTTGCGGGTGAGGGAATTCGAGGAAACGTTACAAAGAAACCACCCCCCACCCCCCACCCCCGCCAAAAAAAAAAAAAGTAAACTAAAATAAGAAATGGTCACAGAAGATAAATACTAAAGAGTAAACCAAACCCTAAATCCCACTTTGCAAGTAAGGTACTTTTTTCTTTCTGGGGGAGCTTCAAAGTGAACAAAGGAGAAAAAAATGAAGAGAACAGCACCGAGAGTATTGTAGAATACTCGATCCAGAAACCGTGAAATGCAGGAACGGAGTATATGGAGTTTGCCGGAAGAGTTTTTAACCGGAAATGGAAAACGGGTTTTCCGGCGAGTGTGACCGGAAATCCCTCGCCGACGTTAAAAAGCAACGTCTTTCTCTCACTCTCTCTCTCTCTCTCTCTGTAGTGTCTCTCTCTGGTGTGGTGTGAGTAACATTCAGTTTTTATTAACGGCACAAAGGGGTCCCGGTCGTTAATAGGAAAATAAAATATGACAATGCCACGTGGCGTATCCTGCCGAGGTTCCGGTTCTACGTGTCTGACACGTCATCATCCTCAGTTTATGCTTTTGACGTGGAACCTTACCTGGCTTTCCAATTTCCAACACTACCCCTTTCATTCCAGCTTTATCTTTTATTTTATTTTTCTTAATTAAAAATTGTTAAATAGGTCACTTGGCTATGATTTCCGATTGGACTTGGAAATTGTTGGTGGAAAACAGAGATATTACGTTGGTTTTTCCTTTATACCTTTCTGCGCAGAAAGGAATATTGCTAATTTAATTGTATTGACCACAATATATTTTCTTTCAGTTATCTGGAAAAACGCTACACGTGATTGCACGAATAGAAGTGTGTTTTTTATAAGCATTTAGAAGATGTAACCATTGATAATTGAGTACTTCTTTTATATATGATATGGGTAATCATTACTTTTTTTTAAGGTCCGGAAAAATAGCGTAGTGTAATTTTTAAAAAAATTACTTTTCCTAGTCTCAAATATGTAATTTTTTAATATATTTAAAATCTTTTGGGCAATAATATTTGTTCACAAATGATACAGTGGTGTATGATTTTGCAAAGTTTCGAAAAGTTTTTTATTTTTCTCCTTTAAACACATTGATATTGTATATTAACCCAAATTAAAAGATTTTTTTACCAAGATTCTATCACTTTTAACTACTACTTGCATTAAGCTTCAGTAGATGTTTTGGATTTTTCTTGCTTCATAAAAAATAAATGCTTCCTTTAATCTATTTAATTCTGTTTGCTTTTTTGGGCGGACAGTCTTAAATTCTATCTCTTCAATCCCTTATGAAACGTAGCTTTAGTAATTAAAACGCACAATTTAATGCCGCGGTACATGGTTATTTCACGTACAGGAATGAACATGACACGGTAAAAGCCTATGGAGTAGTAATATTAATATAGCTTATTACTAAATTTTTAGAGTGGCTAGCTAGGTACCTGCTAAATGACAAAATTCAACCTTAGAGTCTTGAACTACCACGACAAAGCATGTAGGAGTAGTAGTTTTCTTCAAAATTGAAAGACAACCATAAACCAAAGTAGAAAATGTGAACCAGCTCAACAATCCTGGTTGACTAGATGCATTTCCTATGGTTGAGTACGTTGAACTTTACCGCTGATTTAAGATATGTCTTAAGGGAAAACGAGATTTTCAGTTCATGAGAAAGCTCCTCTTTAACTAACTAATTGTAACTAAGCTAATATACAAAATAGGATATACAAATGATAATACTAATTCAAACTTGTAATGTACTTGTAGATGGCATGTGAGTTTAATTTCGAATGGGGATAGAAATTAATAATAGTAATATAGGAAAAGAGGAAGGGTATTTATAAGTGTACTTTAGAGTGAAAGTTAGTTGGATTGATAGTGTCGTGTGTAGGAAAGGAAAAGAAATGCAATAAAGGCAAGTAGGTGGCTATGGTGGGTAGTGCAATTAAAGAAAAGGCAGAAAGATGTGCAGAAAATGGTGGGGGATGATGAATGGTGTGTGGAGCAGTGCAAGTAAGAGTGCGCAGAAATCTAAGGGGGACAAAACTTTTCAATTTTCACGCTTTCTTAAATTTCATTAGGGTCCCCTGCTCTTTCTCATCCGGCAATAGTAATAGTAATGTGTTTCACTTTCACATTTATCAGAGTGTTGTTCCAAATTTTACCCTAACATCGCTAAAGTGGTGTTTAATTTGACCATACCACTGCTGAGAAGGATAGGGAATCTTATAATAGGATATTTTTTGATGATTTCTTATAATAGGATTTGAGTACTGTAATAGAAAAAAAAAATTGTAATTAAAAAAGAAAGAATTCGTTAAAATAGTGGATATTTCATTTTTATAATATTGTAATGGATTAAATATGACTTTGCTCTTTCAAAGTTTAAACATTGATTGTTAACATTTGTAATGGATTAAATATTGGCTTTAAGCCTCTAAAACAAATTATTATATTTGGTCATTGAAATTTTTAAAATTCTCTTTTTAAGTTATTTATTTAATTTTGTTATTTTTTTATCAAATATAAAGTGTCTCTGTTAATATGATTTAGACTTAAACTATTATAGACAATGCACTTGTTGATATTTGTTTCTTGGAATCAAAATCTTTGTCTAAATTTAAATGATAAGAGGATTTAAAAACACATTTTTTTTAAACTTGTGATTATCATGTCAAACTTTTTAATGATGTAACAATATAAGTTACCTTCAATAAAATTAGCTAAAAATTAAAAAGTTTGTTGAAAACTGAAAAATTAACTTATTAAATTATAAATATTTAATAAAATTAATTGTTGAAATAACAAAAAAATAATAAAATCATGATTTATTTAAAATGCTATGTAAGAAAAGTGATAAATATATTAATGATAAAAAATAATAAAATATTAAAAAAATTAAAAACTAACTAAAATGTCTTGTTAAACATAATTATAATGAGATCTATTTAAGGGACTAATACTAAAAGAAATCTTTAAAGAACTTAAAATAAATAAAAAAGAGTTTATCATATATCGATAAAAAAGGTTATTTAAATTTTTTTAATACAAATTTATTTCTTTTAAAACTTTAACAACTTAAACTTATCGAAAAGTTACTAAAATGACTAACCAAATGTGATGATCCTGAGTCCTGGCGCGGATGGTGCGGAAGTTCACGCGGTCAGCACCAGGGTTTTCCAGTAGAAAATCAAGTCTAAAATGTGGCGCGGGTAGCGTCGGGTTTGGCGCGAGTAGCGCCACAGTTCTGGAGTGTGGCGCCGGTAGCGCCAAGGTGACGCGGTCAGCGCCACTAGTCCTCCAGAAAATCAGTTTTCTCTGGAATTTGGCGCGGGCAGCGCCGTATGTGGCGCGAGTGGCGCCAAGGTTTTTAAGCCAGCGCGGGCAGCGCCATTGGTGGCGCGAGTCGCGCCGAAAGTGCTCTGGAAAATCCTTTTTCTCTGGAATCCAGCGCGGTCAGCACCAGGTGTGGCGCGGTTGGCGCCACAGGTTCTGGAAAGTGTGGCGCGATTAGCGTGAGGTGTGGCGCGATCCACGCGGGACCTTTGACAGAGTTGGTATAAAAGGAAAAGTCACGATTTTTGGGGAAAAGTCACGCTTCTTCTTCCTTAGAACGTCCCACCTCCATTGTTGAAGCTCCAAGCTTTATTCATTCACCATAGTTCACAAAAACAAGTCCTTTTAAACACCAATCTTGCTAGAAACACTTGGTGAGCTTGAATTCTTCATCTATTTTCCCTAAAAACCCCCAAATTAGAGAATCCCTTTCTCAAGGGAAGTTCAAAGAACTTGAGTTCGGCGAGGAACGGCGGCGATTCGTGGGTACCCAAGCTAGGGGGAGTCGTCCTTGGGTCTTCCTTGTCATCTTTGAGGTAAGAAACTCAAGTTTCACCATTTAATTTGTGGATTGGGGTTTTGGGTGAATAGTGACCCACTTGTGATAGAGCTAGAATTAGCCTTGGGTCCTTTAGAAATATGTGTTTAGAGTGTAATGTGGATGAATGATTAGCTCTCAATTGTTAGTTTGGTGAACTTTAATTTTTGGCTCTATGTAATGCATGTTTAGTGTTGTGCTGAGTTGCTTAGTCTTGTTTTAACATGCAAGAGCCTTGGTTGATGGCTTTGATGGCCTTAGAAGGCTATTGGAACGGTGCCTTGTGTGTGGGAGAACCGTTTAAGCCATGTGTGAGCCTTTGGTCGGTTTAGAGCTTTGAGCTCCTGACGTTGGCTTGTACCGGTGTCTTGTGAAGACACTAGTGCTTTGGCTAGGCCAAGCTAGACCATTGAGGGTCTATGAGTAGTATGTAATTGGTTGAACTCTGATAAACCTTAGGCTATATGACCTTATGGTTTGGAAAGGATTGTGAGTCCTTTCGTTGAACGGTTGAGAACCGTATTATGCTTTGTGTTCTGTGGCTGTATGGATGATTGATACATGATTGTGTGCCTTGTATAGGGCATGACACCGCGGCTGTCAGTGGCGTAGGGCACAGAGCAGGGAAAGAACCGCAAAGCTCGGCTTTGCCAGGTAAGTTCTTGGTCCCTTGGGGATGTTTCCCACTTGTTTGTGCTCCACCGTACTCCGAGGGAGTAGTGGTTACATTCATGATACATGTATTATTGGTTGTTGCATACTCATGATGATATATGCTTGTATCTGTGCTTGAGATATGTATGATACCTGTTGTTAGATCTTCTGGCCAGTTAGATAGATATGGACCTCCCTAGGAGATGGTTCCCTCCTAGTTGGTTTGCTCATGGGCGATGATGATCCCGGGGTGATGATGATCCCCTAAGACCATAGAGATAGGTGTGTCCCGTTGCGGTTGATTGCCTATTCTCGGAGGTACGTGCGTCCATGCGTAAGGGGTAGCTCCCGATGGGACGGCACGGGTGTGAATTCCGATTTCACACTGAGGTTTGGTGTTGATTGGATCCACCTTACATTAGAGCTAGATGACTTGCTTGTATTATTGTGAGGGCCGGGAGGCCAGTGTATTGTGAAACCTTGATGACGTGTGTCATGATGAGTGAGCCAGGGTGGAGGAGATGCCTCCAAGGACCTTGAGCTTACTGAGATGTATATCTCACCCCGTGTGGGGCTTATGTTGTTTCAGGTGACTCTTCTGGCAGAGAGGAGTGGTCTCAGGGCGGGAGGTCCCAGTAGAGACAGTGCTGCTTGGCTGTGAGGCAGCAGTGGAAGCTTGGAGCTCGGCTCAGCTTTAGTTGTTTTGTACCCTTGTAGAGGGAAGACGTGTGTGTGTACATGTATTTTGAGATGTGTATATATATATATATATATATATATATATACTGTATGTATGCCCTCGTGAGAGGAAGGGTCCTTGGGATCAAAAGCACGCAGACGCTTATTCTTTTGTATAGACACTTCGAGTGTCAGACTATGTATATGTACATAACCAGTTTATGTTATGTAATGCGGTTCCTCCTGTTTATATCTTTGAGATGTTTATGTTAGCTGCCTATGTTTATGTTGTGTGAACTGGATCGGCAGGGGCTTGTGTTGTCTTGGATATGCTGAGATGCTAAATTCCATACATAATGTAATCAAGAAATATGGTTTTGATTTACGCTTCCGTAAAAGGTTTTAATTAAGTGATTAAGCTCTAATTCTGATATAATCTTAATGATAATACACCGGGTGCACACGGGGTGTTACACCAAACACATAATTAAAGTCTTTGACCATAAGTAAATATGCATCCTAGTTTTGTATGAGATAAAGGTTTTTTTAGAATGAATAAAATTTATTTGGTTAATCATTATAATCTTAAGATAAGTTTATGAGGAATTAAAGAATTACACAAAGTTTTACAATATTAAATAATTTAATAAGAAGTAAGATTATATTTTATTGCAATAAAAGAAAAATTAAGCGAAAAAGTAACTCTCGTGGAAATTTTTTGGGTGAGAAACTGACTACAAAAATATTTTTAAAAAATATTATTTGATATATTTCAGATGAATGTTATTATTTTAAAATTCTCATAGTAAAATCACCCTCTAAGATAATAGTAGTGTGAATCCCTGGGAAAAGAAAAGGTAAAAGTGTGATGAACATGGAATCGGTGGGCAGGTTGTAAACAATGTGGGACGTGTCCAACTTCCTTTGGTTTGCACCGTGCGGAACCTCATCGAGCCGTTAGTTATTTGGATGTGAACTGTGAAGAGACAATGGTTCCATTCAGAGTCAACAACACCATCTCTTTGTATTCATGCCACATAATCAATAACATATACTTACATATGCATGACTTAATCTTTGGCGTCCAAATTGAACATTTGCCATTACTCTCCCCTGCTGAACAAAATAGCTGTTCATATTCAAAATTGGCACAGAAAAACCATGTCGTATGCAGGCAGATTGGAATTGATTAGGGGGGTCATCGGTGGAATGGTGAATTTTTGGCTGGGTCTGTTTCCATTACCAGTGGCAGTTTTTGAGAGGATAGATGCGTTTTCCAGGAATTTCCTTTGGGGTAAGCGGGAGGAGGGCAGAAAGAAGCCGCTAGTGGCTTGGAAAACCGTTTGTTTACCCAAGAAGGAAGGGGGGCTCGGTTTGCATTCTTTGAAGGATTGGAATCGTGCGCTGTAATCCAAAGTTCTGGGGGACATTGCAGCCAATAAAGAGTCCCTTTGGGTGCGTTGGATCCATCACTTTTAATTAAAAGGAGGATCTGTTTGGATGGTTTTTGGTTCGAAAACAGATTCTGCCTTGCTAAAAAGAATCTACAGCATCCGGGACATGTTAATCTCTAAAGAAGGGAGTATTGACCAGGCTGGTAGTGTGCTACAATCGTGGATGTTACAGGGGAATTTTGATGCCATTGCAGCGTATAACTACTTCAGGGAATCCTCTCCCAAAAAGTTCCGGGCTAAAGTGGTGTGGCACTCCTCTAATCCTCCTAAGGAGTCTTTTATACTTTGGTTGGCTGCCAATTGCAAGCTTCTTACTTTGGACCGAACCCCTTTCCTCAATAAGGGGTCGATGTGTTGATTTTGCCACCAGGAAAATGAGACCAATGCCCACTTATTTTTTAAATGCAGGATTCTTTTAAGGGTTTGGTCAGAGGTTCGTGACTGGATCAGCTTCCCCACCAGAAATATATCTCTCAATGGCAACCTTAACAGTTTGGTGCATGGTCGTGCTACTTCAGGATTGCTTGGGAAGACGCGATGTTTGGCTCTAGCCACTACTGTTTTCTGCATTTGGAGTCTTAGGAATTATATTTTGTTTGAAAACCACAAATTTATAATGCATGATCTTGTTGATAGAATCAAGTTTAAAATTATCAGATATGCTCATTTGACGTACTTGTATTAGCAAATGTGTGCTTTTTGTTTTCCGGATTGTATTCCTGGTATTTTCGCATTTGCTTCTTTTGGCAAGTGTAGCCTGATTCTTTTGTGATCTGCCAGGGTATGTCCTGAGTATTTTGTATGTATTTTTGGTTAATATATATATTTACATATTTTCCAAAAAAAAAATAACATATACTATGCTCCTACTCTACCACTAATACATTTTGTGGTTGACTCCTATGTGCCTGATTCTGCAACCAACACAATACCACACCCAACTCAATTCTACATTTTCATCGAGTTTGTTTCAGTCTTGCACCTGCCATGGGAGCAGGTACCCATCATGTGGATTTTTAGTTAGTTCTAACAAAATGCTCTCCCTTTTTTAATTTCACATTATTTTAATTATTTGATAGGACAATGTTATTATTAACTTTTTTTTTGTGTGAATTAAGTATTTTATGATCAAAAGTCAATGACTAATTTTTGAAATAATGAGATTTATTTGAGAAGTTGATCTCGTATAACAAATATTTTTTCATACACTTATGAACCAATGATCGAATTCATAATTATATGTTAAAAAAATAAAATTATATAATAATCATGTACAATATGCTGATATTATTATTATGCAATGTTGGGCAATTTACTCAAAAGTTACAACTAATAAATTGATGGTGGCTCAATTGCAAAGCATGTGTAGATGAGTAGATCATATCATTTTTAAATTAGTTGACAATGACAAGTAATGAATTTGAGCAACTGAGAATGGAATGAATTGGAGTTTGTTTGGTTTGATTGACATAACTATTGCAGGAAGAAAGTAGTAAATGCTTATGTGGGAGGGAGACAAAATCCGGAAGAATGTGAATGGAAGGGAGATGGTGATAAAACAACCAAGCAGTAAACGACAAGAAACTGGTGCCGTTAAGGGTCCTTTTAAATGAAAAAACATTTGCGACTTCCAAAATCAAAGTGGGAAGAGAGAATCTCGCAGCTTTAGCGATTGTGTGCGTTGGTCAATCCTTAAGCTTGCAGGCTTTACAGCAATGCAATTTCTCCTCAAGCTTTTGCTGCTTTTCTATCCATCGTTCTCAAAAGTCAAAACTAATGAGGACCGTTTTACTTTTCACTGTTTGGACTTTGGCCTTTCTTCGGAAATTTTTGCTTTTTACAAGTGCAAGATTCATTAATGTCTTAGGATGAGTCATGTGTCACCATGTCAACCGTGGAAATCTTTGCCAATATAATTGTCTCGGAACATAAATTACACTATATATTTCTATATCATACTTGAATTACAATATTATTATTTGTTATTTATTGACTTAAATATTTTTTCTGTCTGTGTAATTTAGTATTTTTTATTTTTGTTATTATAATTTTTTGTTTGTTTTAATATTTATAAAATTTGTTTGTTTTATTGTTCGTTCTTAAAATATGTTAAATTTTTTTAACTACTCAATATTTTTTTATTATTTAAAGTGCTATTTAAAACTGTTTAAAAATAAAGAATAAACCAAAAACATTTTATAATGACTAAAATAAAAAAATAATTATAACGAAAAAAATATTTTAAGTCTTATTACTTGAAAAGTTACACTCTAATTAAAGTGTTATGATTTAATTTATCTCAGTAAACAAAATTGTGATTTAATTATTAATAGTTTTTTTAAGAAACAGTATTATTATTCTTCAAATGGTTGAAAATATTATAACTACATTTATACTAACATTTATGCCAAATGAAACATTTAATATATCTAACTAATTCAGCAAAAGAATCGTATATATATCTTCAAATGAAACATTTATGCCAAATGAAACATTTAATATATCTTCAAATATTCTGTTTTAGTTGGCTACTCACAGTCCACATATTCGGATTAGTAAAAAAAAAAAAAAAATAGAACTAGACAAATCAAGGAGAGAGAAGGCTCATCTATCAATCTTACTATGGTTCCATTTCTTTATTCTATCATAGAAGTGGAAAATCAAATAGATAGAGTAGATCCTGTTTTAGATGGATTAGATTCTTTTTTTCTATTTTTAAGCAAGTTAAGAGAGCTTAATTGATTCATGATTTATGTTTTCAATAATTTTTTTTATACATAATAGGTTATGATTAAATAACTTTATAAAATTTTATTTTTCTATATATAATTATTTTTATCTTTTGAAGTGTATATTTTGATTCTTACTCTTTACCTAAACACTTATTGATTTGAGCGTTAAAATACTTGTTAGTGCATTTGCTTTGACATAAAACAGTACATCGCTTAATAGAACCACGGCAATAAAGAAAAATATCATAGAAGCTATCAATTGTATATATGCTTTGAAGTATGTTGAAATATTTTGTCATTATATTATTGGTGTGAATTGACAACTTAAAACATTAAGGGATTCGAAGCATTTCTACAAGTATGCACATTGAGATGATAAAACTAAAAATCAAACATGTAATATATGTGAGAATCAATACCTATGCTTTATCGCTGAAAAAACAAACTCTGCTTTATCCATTATATGCATGCTTGTTTGGTCACATGTGTTGGACATATTTTTCTGCATCAGTCAAGAAGCTGTGCTGTGAATTGTTGCGTCCACGTTATTCTACTGCTTAACATGAGTTTTTACATCTATAACGTATATTTAAAACTGTATAACTATAAGCAATCGTCAACACACGGTAGAGCTCCGTTCCCCACATATTGACCATGATCCACCAAACAATGTTAATATGAAATGTTTGATTTTTTTTCTTTATGTTTATTATTTTGTTTCTCTCGTTTGTTTTCACTTCGTAATTGTAAAGTTGGAAATATTAGTATCATTAAGCAAAGAGGAATTGGAGGTACATATCGAATGATAATCAACAATTGAGGTCGATAGTTGATATCTAGTAGTTCACTTCCATTTAGGTGACGACATATCCACGTGTTTATCTATAGATACGTATTACTGTTAGCTTGTTGTTCTATACGAAAATCCATATAAATGCCAATATTTTTTTAAAAATAGTTCATATTTATCAACATTTTTATCTTGGCAGGGACTAAAAAGGAGGGATAAAAAAATAATTAATACGAGAAAGGGAGTTAAACTCTAACTGGTAAATGATCAGACATTTTAAAAAAGGGTAAAAATATTTAATAATCTAAGCTCAATTAAAGTCTAATGATGTTGCGTTTTTATCTGCCAAAGATTTATTTTAAAATTTACAAAACAAATATAAAAACACAGTTTAGTTTTTTTGTTTAATCAATCAGCTGACAATAAAAATAAAGAGATAAGAAAAACAAACACAATATAATTATTTTGATTCATCTTAAAAATCATGTGAGTTGTAATATATTATGAATTATACATGTTTGGTTAACTGTTCAAATAATATTTTTTTGATACTAATTATTTGGGGAGCAAATTCAATTTCGTGACATATTTGGTTATTGTCAAAAGTATGTTTTTGGTCTGAAAATTCAATTTTATAGAAGTAATATATTAGATTATTTTTACAAACTTTAATTTCAAACATGCACAAACTTTTACTCTTATAAAAAAATGCTTATATAAGTAGTTATCGTCAATGTTGCTTAACTATCATTTTTAAAAAAGTAAAAAAGTGAGTTACTGAGTAAAGAGGTAAAATAGGACCCACTAAAAATAAGTTAAGAATTTAAATTGAGTTTCTATCATTGAAGTGAAAATTAGTCAGCATTCTTAAAATTTATGCAGCAATAAAAGATAGGTTAAAAAAATTCAAGATTTCAAATCTAAGTTATTGCATTGGACACACTCTTAGGTTAGAATTTGAATTTACTCTTAAAACTTGTAAATAAAAACTGTTAATTATAAGTTATTTCTTAGATGAAAAATATAATCAACAAAAAATCAAGATATCTCAAAAGAGCCTTTAAAAGACCTCTAAAAGAATTAATTTAACGTATGTAGAGAAATAAATAAATTGTAGATATAGAAGAAAATGTTAAGTTTCATTATAATCATTTATAAAAGAAGAAAATAAGAATAAAATATATGAGCTTTTTCATAAGTAAAAATAATCTCTAGTTAATTTGTAGAAGCTCACCAATATAGTTTCTATAAAAGATAAGATGACATTTATAAATTAGCTAATAGAAAACATATTTTAGATTATGAAAAAACTCATTTCATCTTTTCCTTCTTAATTTCTTATTCTAGAAATACTTCTAGCGGATCTTACATCCAAACATACCCTAAGTGTAATTTTATCTAAACACACAAGCATCTAAATTAATAAATCTCCATAAACTTGTTTGAACTCCCGAATAATTTGAACCTAAAAGTTGGGAAAAATATTATGTTTTTGTTTTCTATATTTTTCATGAAAATATTGTTTTTAGTCTTTATAGTTTCATATCATACAATTTAATTTATTTAATTTATTTAATGTATTTTACAAAAACACTTTTTTTAGTCTCTTTTCACGTAATTCTCACAAACAAAATTAAATTTTGTCTAACATGACAAGTAAAATGCATTTTTAGTTTTTTTTCTTCTTTCCCTTCATTATTGATCGATTTCAGCTTCTTCATTTTTTTTTTGTTGATGTGGTTTTAGTCTCCACATTTTGAAAAATCCACAATTTTTATTTAATTCTCAAAATAGCATTATTTTTTTATATTTTAATTAATTAAATTATTTCTTGATTTTTTGATACATAAATTATTTTTTGATGATACTTAAATAATTATGTTAAATTTAAGGCTTTATTTTATTTGTTTGACAATGGTTAAATATACCCTACTAAATTAATTTATATACCTCCCTTTCCCCTTTTTTTCCCACTATTTTCCCCTAAACATCCTTACAATTTGGCTCCCAATTTCAATTCCTTTCCTTCCTCCCCAACTCACCCTCTTTCTCTGCCGCGCAGCCCTAGGACAACCTTGGAGTGAAGAATAAAGGGAGTCTGGAGTCTGAAATTTATTTTGATATGTACTGTGTTGTGTTTTGCTTATGGTTTCGATTGGGATAGGTTATATTTAACATTTGCCATTTGTTTTTGCTTAGGGTCCAATTTTTATTTTTATCATGTGTGCGAGCCTTCCCTTCGGCCCATACAATAAGTTATTGGGCCTGATGAGTGATGACCATACTGAACAGGCCCACTGTTGAAATCCAGAGGAAGTTCATACGACGCCGTTTTTCAGAGCGAACAAAATCCCAGAACAACAACGAAGACAGAGAAATCGGACAAAAACCTAAACCTAAACCTTACCCTGCAAAGTGTTGAATTTACAGCGTTGTAGTAAAGTGAGTGGACAAATCGAAGTTGAAAAGATAATACATAGTGACAGCACCATTCATTACTTATCAGAGATGGCTACCGTTGAAAGTAGAAGCAAATCAGTGGTCTTGGCTCTCTCCAAGTACCTTCCATTGGATCCTGTAAGTGCATGCTATGTTTTTTTTTTTTTTTTTTTTTCTTTCAATTTTCCGCTCACATTTTCATTGAGCACTTCAAACCCATGCAGAACAGTTTCATGGGGTTGCATTGCATTTACCTGTTAGTATAATGTTGAGTTATTGGCTTGATTTCACAGAAAACCAAAACAGTGTTTTTTTCTCCTTTCCAAATATCCAACTAAAATCGAGACTAGACCTGTTTGTATAAATTTTTCTATGAACACTTAAAAGAAAAGAGAACAAGAAGGTGAAATGAATTGAGGTTTTTGGAGAAGTTAGATGAGAGAGTTTCTATAAAAGTTAAGTGCAGAAGATGATTTTATCTTACAAGAGAAGCTCAATTATTCATTTTACCTTCTTATTTTTGTCTCCTATTAAGTTCTTATGGACTAGTTGATCATCAACATCAACATCACCATCATCAACACCTTTAACCCAAGTTAATTGGGGTTGGTGTTAGATGAACTCAATAATAGATACGAAGAAGGTGAAAGAAAAAGGAGGGGAGGAAAAAAGGGAAAAAAGATAAAAGAAAATAAAATAAGATAAAAGAAAGGAAGAGTGAAAGAAGGAAGGGAAAAATGAAGATGAAAAGAACTAAAAAGGGACTGTCTGGAATATAGAGATAATAACGGGTCTAATTCTCCACCAAACTTATAACTTTTTTCCATTACGTCCTAAGACACACCTTCCGCCAATCTATATCCCATTCTATTAAGTATTGTTTAATTACCTTTTCCCAGATAAGTTTCGGTTTACCTCTATCTCTCTTTGTGACAAGCTCTTGGTAACAAATATTTGTTCTTATGGGAGCATCCAAAAGTCGTCTAATTATATGTCTAAATCATCTCAATCTATGTTCCTTCATTTTTTCACTTACCGGTACTATTGTTACCTTTCAATGAATATTTTCATTTCTTATCTTATCCGTCTTCGTATAATCACACATCCACCTTAACATTCTTATTTCTGCTATCCCTATTTTATGCTCATATGTGCTGACCAAGATTCAACTCCATATAACATTGTAAGTCTTACAGCTGTTCTATAGAATTTTTCTTTTAGTTTAAGGGGAATTTTGCGGTCACACAAAAATCCAGATGCATTCTGTCATTTCATCCACCCTACTCTGATTCTATGATTTACATCCTCATCAATCTCTTACCTTTTTGCAAAATTGATCCTAAGTATTTAAAAACATCTTTTTTGGGTACCTCTTGACCAAGTAGATGCAAGGGTCTTGATCACCACCTCTTATTAGTAAAAACTCACACTTCATATGCTCAGTCTTGCTCTGACTTATCGTGAATCCTTTAGACTCCAAAGTGTTTCTCCACAATTCAAGTTTCCTATTAACTGCTTATGAATTAGTTGATAGATGGTAAAAATATTAGCTGAGTCCTTAGTATGAGTTCTCAACTTCAGTATGATAATTATGGTGATGCAAATTCTAATGCTCTTTCTTTGCTTGCAGAGTGTTGTTCCCGCCGATACTTCAGACAGTGATATTAAGAGTCTTTACTTGAACATCATAGCGGTATCAGGGCACAAGGTTAATCACTCTGATGAGGTAACCGGGCTCTAACTCTATTTGATTAGGCCATTAACATCATCAATGTCACATGCTTCTGCTTCCCTTGCTTATTCCCTTCTCCTTTCTTTGGATTTATAAGAATACTGCATGTGGTTATGCCCTTGATCCATCAGAAATAATATCGTATGCTAACTGTAGTTGTTGGATGTTAAGTGTCTGTTTGACTTAGTTTTGAAAAAAAATATTATTTCAATACCGTAATTGCTTATATGGAAATTTGGAAATAGTAGACAAAAAATGGTTTTAAGGTAACCTGTTTCATTTGGATTGTTTGGAAGAATCTTTTTTATGTAGTAAAATTACAAAAATGATTTTGAGGTTTTTTGTTATTTGTAGTTGGTTTTGTATTTAAATTAATCAATTGTTGGGGATAAAATTGAAAATTAAAGGTTAGCTAAAATATAAACTGTTAGCTTTTCATCTAAGCTCCAAAAATTTGTTTATCATCAAAAAGCTATTTCCTTTGTTGAGATTATAATCTTTGATTGTGAATTGTAATTCAAATTGCTAAACACATTTGAATAATAACATCAACACTTTTTTTCTTCTATCAACCAGATTATGTGTCCATTTGGCAAACCTCCATAATCAATTCCTCCCATTGTGATACACGCTTCAGTGTAAAATCTGTGGCCGAGATTAATTTTAACACAGATTCTTATTTAATTCAATGCTCAAAATTAATTCTATGAAAATCACTTTTACCTAATTTTGAAACAAATGGGCCCTTGTAGTCTTTAAAATCAATCTAATCCAAACATGCTATAATCGGCCGTTCCTTAACAAAATTGATATGCTCCCCAGAACTTGCATGTTTTGTGCTTTTCCTGTTAATTATCCTGAGTTGTATATTATTCAAATTCAAATTTAGGTGTTGAAGTGGGTAGCATTTGCAGAAGCCTTCCCTGTGGCCCTTGATGCATGCTTTGAGAATCTCAAGAGATTAAACGATGAACTGTCTGAAAAGTCTGTGCTTCTGGGCAATGGATTGAAACCCTCTGAAGCTGATGTTATAGTGTATTCAGTGATTCATTCTTCCCTGGTATGCATCTTCACATTCATCATGCTTGCTTTCAGAATACAGGACTGCTTCCCCACCCCTTGTGTTGTGAACTAAAATAGTTGGTGGTCAAACAGGATTTTTTGGTCTTTAATGCTCTTACTTTCTTCTTTTGTTAGTATTTATGCATCTAACATATATAATTTGTATAAGATTCTTGATTTGTGTTGAAGATATATCTAACTAACCATTTTGTTGGACTAATGTTATCTTAATCTTCTTTTGCACTAAAGAGTTGATGATAATCATGATATAATTTAATCATTAAGGTTTTAATTAGATATCTCTGGTTGCTTATTACCAGATCAACCTTTCAGATACAAACAAGGGAAAACTGACACATGTATTGAGATGGATGGATTACATCCAGGTAATGCTACACCTTACATGTGCTTATGTTCATGGCTATTTATGTATAGGATATTATACTACGTTGCTACTCATACATGATATTTTCTGCTAATTGGTGCTACTTCCACAGTAAATTATAGGAATCTTGAGAATCTGTGACTGTAGTTGGTTTAGATGAAGGGTATTTTTATCTTGTCATCTCTACTACAAATGGCAAAGATTAAAAGCTAATTATCTTTTCAAATAGTACATAAATTGAGTAGATTGTTTATGTACCGAGGTGACACTCCTCTGCATTATAAATGGACTTATTTTATTTGCATTTTTACGTTTCCAGCTTTGTTTCAAATGGGACATTAGCCATGTAGGACCTCAAGGCCACAGTTTTAAATGGTTGAGATTCTTGCATCAAGTTTAAAGCCCATTTCTTAATCACTATTCGGCTTTAATATCCTACGAGTTGTTGCTGTGTGTTGTTGTCTAGCTATGTTGAGTTTACCAAAAAATGCATTTATTTAAATTTTACTCTCAACTTTGTAACAAAACCATTCATTAATTGTTCTGACTGTATGTTATTCTTTCACCAGCACAAGCAAGAATTTGTAGGTTTATTTGAGAAAATATTGTTGCAGAAGCCTGGATTTGAGCCCCCGGTGAGACATCATTCCATTGTTTCCTTTTGATTTTCTTCATATAGATTAAACAAATGTAAGGCGCAAAGCATTCAGCTGTAGTAATTTATGACATTTATTTAATAACATTTTTGGAAAATAAAGAACAGATTTAAGCAAGTTAAATTTGTATATTTATTTCTTGTTTTAGATTTCAACAATTCATTAAAGAATTACATATCAAAGATCAAAATAAAAATAGGTTAAGTTTCGTACAAATATTCCTTAATTTTTTTATAACTAACTGAGTCCAATTCACCAAGAATTTTATTGGTGTTGACATGGTAGTCAACATTGCCCAACAATTTGCTGATGTGTCAGTCAATATCTATCTAGACAATTTTGGGTATTTTAGTTCCAAATTCCAATTGAAACGAAATTTTTTGAAAAACCAATTGAATCTTTTTCATTCATGGACTAAAATGAAAAGTCACATACTTTTGGAGAACTCTAATTAAACCTTCTGGTTAGATTGACTACAATACAGATATCAATGAGTGCTTGTATCAAGTTCTAGATTTTTATGTATTATTTTGATTTAATCTGGCCTGGTGCTAAGTTCCTTAAGTATAGCCTTTGTATTTTGGCATGCAGAAGTTACTGTGAACTGCTACTGCTAAGTGCTAACTAAGCTTGAGCAGTATAAATAAAAAACCCAGCGCTACTGTGAACTGTCTACTGCTAAGTGCTAACTAAGTTGAAGCAGTATAAATAAAAAACCCAGCATGTCCACTTCAACTTAATGGTCTTTTCTTTCTAAGATAATGCAAGTATCCTTAAAGAATTGTGAATGCAGTTTGAACTTTGAAATGAACATTGTGTATATGCTTGTCAATATCCTTAAGAATTTCAATCATGCACCCTAAGACAGGCATATGTAGATTTGTGATGCCTAATAGCTTCTTAGTTTTTCATTCCCCTGATATTTTTTGAAGGTAACACAACCTGTTGGAGCTGTGGAAGCTGATTTAAAATCAAACAAGACTGAGCAAAGCGTAAAGAGTGTCAAAAAGTCCGAAGTAGACTCAAGCAAGGATAAAAACAAAGCTGAGGTAAATTAATCTATTGCTTTTTCATGAAAGTTCCTATTAAATATATATTTTTGCTTTTATTTTTCTCTATGGGAAGACAACCTAGATAAAGAGATATGACAGGATTAGGTTATGATCAATGATACTGATAAAAGAAATTTGTTGGTTAACCAGTCTTGATCCTTGTTGGGTACATATTGAGGTAAATGTCAACCAGTATTGTACATGTTGGGTAAAACAACAGTCTCGATCCATATGTAATAATGTATAACAATTTCTTATTTCTTAAATTTGAAAGTAGATCTTAGTCAAAAGTGACAACAGTAACCTCATTTGAAAAAAAATGTCAGAAACTAAGAATACTAAATTGATTTTAAATACAAATTTAGGCTAACAATTCTTGATGTACAAGGTTGGAATGGTGATTACGGGTAACTTATTCACTCATGATTTGAATTTCCCTCAAGCTTGATATTTATTTGGATAGAACAATACAATCATATATGTTACTTGAGAAGATTGAGTGCTATAAATGCTGATTTTTATTACAAACTCCTTGTACCTTTTGTAGTTATATCATAATACAGTTTCTTCACTCTGGCTTTACATTTGATTTCATTTATTTTTGGACAATAAGGGAAAGGCAACAGGAGGAAAATCAACTGGAGACAAAGAACCTACCAAAGCCAAGGCAAAACCTGCTGACAAAGGAGTGGCTGAGAAAGAGAATGAAGTTAGCGTCAGTTTGCTTAATATTCAAGTTGGATTAATTCGCAAAGCTTGGAAGCATCCATCTGCAGATAGGTCCTTTGACAAACCAACTGAAAAGGCTTTTATAAATAAACAAAATGTTAAACTGACATTAATAGAGTCTGATGCTTCTGTATTTTGATATGTTTGACGTGAATATTAATATCAATGGACTTAAATTATGCAGTTTGCTAGTTGAGGAGATAGATGTTGGGGAGGACAAAGTGCGGCAGGTTGTTAGTGGTTTGGCAAAGTACTGCAATCCTGATGAGTTGACGGTAATGTAGTTTCTTAACTGCGTGCAATGGTTGGTTGTATTCATTTTGCATTGTAATTAACTCTTATGTTTCTGCTGTTTAATTTCATTCTATAGAATCGTCGTGTTGTACTTATAACAAATGTCAAACCTGGAAAACTACGGGATGTGATGTCTCAAGGATTGGTATTGATGCTCATACTGGTTGCATTTGCTAAATTGCTTTGCTGTGTGTAGCTTTTGATGGTCAAGTAACAAGTAATCTTGAAGGCATATATGTATTTGGCTCCCCTTTGCAGGTCTTATGTGCTTCAAATGAAGGTCCAACCATTGTGGAGCCCTTGCTCCCTCCAGAAGGATCACAAATTGGGGAACGTATTTCTTTTTCTGGGTAAGCTGTTAAAAATCTTTTAGACGAGGCAGTCAGTAATGTATTTCATGGTTGAGTAACTTGTTTTATCCTCTTTCTAAAATATTTAGAGTGAATATCTCTATTTCATCCAACTATGTCTTGGTAGCTCAGAAGTTCTTAGTTTGCCGTGGTCTAGTCCCTTTCTAAATTTGGCTACTTTCAGTTAGACGTGGGTAGTGATCGGGTCAAGGTGGAAATGGATTGAGTTAGGTTAGGATTTACAAGGCTCGAGCCTGTCCTACTTGACAAATCAAAGGTCTGAGCTTTGCCTTGCCTTGTTTACTTGATATGGATTTTTTTAAGGCTTGGCTTGACCTTTTAAAAGTTTGGCTTAGCTTGGAAGTCTATTTAAATGCCTACTTTGTGGTAAAGATCTATTGAATTTGAATAAGTTACATACTTCTAAATAGGCTAATGAGTCTACACTTGTATGCAAGCTAGTGAATTTAATCCTTTAAATAGGCTAACAAGTATATAATTTTAAAATATTATAGTAATAATTTAATACAACAATAATATTATTGTTATGGAATTATTTGTATTTATTTAAATAGGTTGGTCTGTGGAGCCAAAAAGACTTTTTGAATGACTAGAAGACTAACCTTTTTAACTAAATAAGCTCTTAAAAAAGCCTTGATCTGACCTTTTTAGCAAATAGGCCTAGCCTGATTTGGGACCACTGTGGACTAGGCCGTAGGTTCTTGACAAGCAGTTTGACCTATTTTTGTCCCTAGTAATGGGCTAACCTACACTGATCAGCCCAACCTTAAAAGAATTTGATGAACGGGTCAAAGTGGGTTTGGCTTGCTTTAGCCTCTCTAGGTTGACAAGTTGGCAGTCTCCTTTTCACTTGGGATTTTTAGGGTTTTGTTTTTTTAATAAAAAAAGTATATAGTTTTGGATACTATTTAGACTTTTGGGCTATGAAGCCATGCAGGCTTGAGACTTTTTTTTAATAATTGAGTAAGAGGGCTAGTTTTAGAAAAAACGTTTTATTTTGTTTAACATTTAGTTGGTTAGAAGGTGTGTTAGTGGGATCGAATCTGTTTAATATACAGGTTAAATGAACCGGTTTGTAAAGTTATGTTTAAATAGACCTGCTAATTGCCCAGTTTTAATTTTAATGACCCAAAAAAAAGATGTCTGGTCCCTATCTGTGCTGATTGTAGGTTAAACTAGCCAGCCCTTGCTGAATAATGACAATATTTTCCCGTTGGATTTCTCATTGCCCTTAACTGAAGCTACGTAGAATTGTGTCAAAGTATTAGCCAAATACCTCATCACTTTGTTATATACCTATATTCCTTTCATTGGGTCTGGAGACATCACTTTAATTATAATGATAAGATCGAATTTAATGTAAGGATCACTGTGCCAGCCAGCCGTCAGGCAAACTGAGTATCCAACATAGAATAGCCCCATTTTAAGGTATATCATACCTTTAGATATTCGACGAAAGATAGTAATAGTATCGGTAGCTAAAAAATGAGAGTGTAGATTGAGGTGATTTGAACACGTAATGAGACGACACCTTGGATGTTTCAGTAAAAGTAAGAGTTTGTTATCAAGAGTTCGACACAAAGAGAGGTAAAGGTAGACCGAAACTTACCTGGAGAAAGATAATTAAATAAGATTTAATAAAGTTAGATATAGATTAGCGGACAGTGAGAAAAACTATAAGTTTGGTGAAGGGTTAGATCTGTTATTATCTCTATGTTTCAGATGGTCCCTTTTTAGTTTTTACCTTCTTCATTTCACCCTTCTTTCTTTCATCCTTCTTTTTTTCTATCTTTCTTTCTTTTCTTTTGTCTTATTTCTTTTTTATTTTATTTTTTATAACTTCCTCGTATCTGTTATTGAGTTCATCTACCACTAATCCCAATTAACTTAGGTTAAAGGTGTTGTTGATATTGACGTTAATAGCATTTGACGAGAAACTTGCATGTGGTTCAAATTTTAGTTTGTAGCATTTGTCTTATTGTGCTTTGGATATAACTTACACTTGAGATCATTAATTATACCTATGCTTTGTCGTTCTAATTTAGGATTGATGGAAAGCCGGAAGATGTGCTAAACCCAAAAAAGAAACAGCTGGATAAGATTACACCGGTATTTTCTTTGCACTCGTTAACTTTGCATTTTTTAAAATTCATAATGTTTATACGAGAAGCGAGGATGTTCACAAGCTCATGATACTTTTTCCATGCAGCATCTTTTCACTGATGACAAGGGGGTAGCCACATACAAGGGAATACCATTTATGACGTCTGGTGGACCATGCACATCATCCATGCCCAGAGCAACTATTAAATAATGGAGATATGGCCCATTCATTGTTCTTCGCCACTCACAGATTTTTGGTACCACAAAATATTTGAAGTTTTGATTACGTTAATGAGACGTTACTATCTTGTTGACAAGCTTATGCTGCAGTTGCACTTGCATGGTCTTAAATGCTACAAATATAATCTTGAATCCAATGATTCTTGAGTTAATACCATAGTAACTTTCTACACATTGTAAAAAGAACGAAAGACTATTTGAAATTATACAACCTACCAACCAAGGGTTATTATGCAGGCCTTCAATGCTACAGTTATAATATCGAATCCATTGAGTCGAGTTAATGCTACAGCAAACTGTATACATTGGTAAAAGAACATAAGATTGAAGTTATACAACTAGGCGGTCCGGGATTATTACAATTCGTCATAATTATACAAGATCTAAGGCTGCAAATAATTCTCTTGGATTAAAGAAGAAAAAAATGCAAGAATGAGGATGGCTACGAGGCATTTTGGTCAAACACTATTTCAAGATGAATTTACCGAAATAAAGGCGGAAAAAAAGAATTAGCTGCAAGATTGAGGTAATTTTCTCAAGTTGGTATGTTGATAACTTGATTTGGTTGAATATAAAGGTCTACAAAAATTATAGCAAATGTGTAAGGACTAAGGACAAAGATGTTCGAGCCGGTGGAACAACATATCCTGTTTAAAAAAAGTCGTGTGTAGAAATAGCAAAGCGGTTCAATTTGTCCTCACTCACTTTCAAGTTTCAACATAGTTGACCCGTCAACAAGAGTTGAAAAATACTATTGATGAATGATAATTCACGAGTTTTTTTTTTTTTTTTTTTATAACCAAGATATTTGTACTGTTTTAATGATATAAACAACAAATATATAAGCTTATTGTTTTAATAATATAACGTTTAAAATGAAAAACCAAATTTATAGATTTGTCACGCATAAATAAAAAAAATTATATCACATATAATTTTATAAATCTATATCTCTGGAACTGGAAGACAGGGCCTTGGGGTGCAATATGTATGTAACTGGTCATGACCTTGGGAAAAAGAAAAACCGTGAATGTGAATGAATGACATATCTTGCCGCGTTTGAAAGGTGTTTGGTGAATCTCTGTCAAAACTGTAGCTTGGATTGGATTTGATTAGGGTCACCAGTTTACTTTACAGGTTGACTGAATGACCGTGTCACTCCAAATATTCACAAAATGTCAATCAAAATATATGATATATTCACATTTCTTCATCCACTTACCCTTCGTTATGTTATGTGCTTTCTTCATGTCTTTCCAGATTTAGAAATAAAAGCGACCATATTGTGAGGCTATTGCTAGTCTACCTCAACCACCCCATCATTCAAGATTCCAATAAAAATAAAACCAAATGTAATTTTTTTTATACATAAGAGCAAATCCAATCAAAAGTCTTTTCGTTCACCATTTACTCTAGTCTACAGACTACAAGTGTTTATTAGAGCATATCAATGTCAATTATTGGTCCTTGAGTAATTTAAGTAATGATATAGAATATTATTTTACTTTAAACACTTCATTGAATTTTGAAATTATAAAATTAAGATTTTTTATGATTTAACTACTTAATTATTTGTGAAAACAAAGATTATTTCAACAATCAGTTGTTAGTATAATCAAATATAGAAATAGATTTTGTGTTAAGATATATTAGGTGAAAAGTAATTTAAAGATAATTTATTTTATTCGAATTGTTTTTAAAAAATCATTTTTTTATAATGGAATTTCAAAAAGAACACATGAAGTTATTTATAATATTGATTTTGTATTTTTTTAAATATTAGGTGGGGAATAAGATCAAGAAAAAGTTATTTGATTTAAAATAATTTGATAGCTTCTAATCATATAAATTTTGCTTATAAAAAAACCTATAAAAAAGCATTTTTATTACTTTGATAATTTTATCAAACATGCTATATTTTTTGTGATGAGAAGAGTTGGGCAGAAAAAAACAGGAAAGAAGAATGTATATTTAGAAAAGATTTTTTTTGTTGTTTTGGTGAAAGGAAACAAATAAAAAAAGTATAAAAATCTTGAGATTTTTTTATTAAAAAATCAGCACAATAAACAACAACAAAAACGAGACTATCCCCCACCCAAAAAAAATTGAAGTTGGAATCATTCTCAACACCAAATTTTACCAACCAGTAAGCACAAATGTGAGCTTACCTCAACATGTGCTCCCAAAGGATATTACGTTCAAATCTCTAGAAAGGAGATCTTTTACGTTAGCAATAATCCATGCATACTTATCTCACAGACTGATGATGGATCTTGTTCTTGACCAGATCAAAACCCTTTTTGAGTCACAATTGCAAACTAGGTCACCAAAAATAAAAAGAAAATGAATTAGATATTCAATGTCTTTTTTGTCCTAATTATAAAATGAGATTGATTGAAATTATAAAATTGACTTAATGATATAAAAAAGTTATGGATTCAATTTTTGTTATTAACAAAAACAAATATTTATCTATAAAAAATAAAAGAAGAGAAAGATCAAATAATTTTCATAAGCGAGAGAAACAAAAGAATGATTAAGGAGAAAAAAATAACTTTATGTAATTAAATCTCACATTAATTGTTTTCTTCTTTTCTATTTTCTCTAATATATTCTAAGACATGCACTCTCAGTTTTACACGCCTGATGAAAAAAAAAATAAAAATTTCATCCTCTGTGTCTGCACTATACTCTCTCTGGATTCTGATAAGATGGGACCATGAGCAAAAGTAATTTAATTTCCCCAAGTCAAACCAAGTTTTCGATACTGTTTTTGACTCTTATATAGCATATAGCACTGACATGTTCAAATTTCAATGGCTCTTGTTGACGCAGGAAGAACACTTGGACACGGATTTGATACTAGATTCTATAGACTGAATTTGTCTCTCTTATTCTGTAACTAGCTAGTAGCACCTTGATGACAATCACACGCTCACATTGGATTTCATTTCTGCATCCTAAGATGCGATCATGTGATCCGTACGGTTAAACAGACAGTGGAGTCATAATTCCAGAAGAAAAAAATAGGAAAGAAAAAACAAATTAAAGATTTCATTTCTGACCCACAAAAAACATGTTCATATTTTTTTCTTCTTTTTGAATTGTACTTTAAAATCATATGCACATTTTATTAACCATTATATATTCACACACATCAAAATTCCGTCTGAAAATGAAACTCTTGATATGCATATATTCTATCCAGTTGGTGGAAGCAACTTGAGATACGGTTTTTTGTGTTGGACAAATCCTATAGGAGAAAATATGAAAAAATTAATTCACATGTCCCAAAACAGTTTGATTTACTTAAGGTACGGAGAGTGCAATCCAATCATATCAAACTATCACAACCCATTTCTACCTAAAAAAAGCGATCACATGCCATTTTACATTTATCATTTATACGTACCTATAGTGATCATAGTAATCATATCAATATCTTAATCCATTGCTGCTACTTTCCTCCCAGATTCCACTTTTGTTTGTTTTCCGACTTGTGGATTTTTATTTCGGCCTCTTTTGGTTATTATTTTTAGTTGACTTTTGGGCCATTAGAAAAAGTGAACTTTGATTTCAGATGAATATTCTTCGTGTCCCATACTACCGTTTTCGTGAAATATTAATGAACTTCATCAATGAAGTTACAAGAAGAGAAAACACTTTATTATTCTGATTAAAGTGGAATTATTGCCCCCCAGAAATCAAAGATTCTAACATAATTAAATAGTGTAGGGGAATCGTGAATTGTTATAACTTTTTGATATTTAAGTTTGATTCTCACGAATTAAAAAAAAATTATTAAAAAAAAAGTTGTAATTATTAGTTGAATCAAACCCAATTGACAATTAAAACATATACTTTGTTTGGTAATATTACCATGTAAATCAATTAAGTAAATAAATAAATGTAATATTTCATATTATTTAATAAATGATTTAGAAATGATAATTAAAAAATTATGTGACCGTGTGTATTATTATTATTTTACATGTATGAGCATGTGTCGAGTTGTAAGAAATTAGCATACACTATCATTTATCGAGTGAAGAAAGATTCTTCGAGTTGTTGAGTTAGAACTTGAGGATGTGTGAATGCTTGAAGGCCTAAATTCCCTCAAGCTTAAGTTATGGCAAAGAGAAATTTGACCTTCATAAGTTGACTTAAGGGATCAACTTAGGCATGCTTAAGCTATGGCAAAGAAAAATTTGATCTTCAGGATAAGTTGACTAAGCTGCCAAAATTCACTCGCTTAAGCCGTGGTCGTGATTTCAAAGATCTTCAAAATTCCTAGGTTCCAGAGAAGCTCTTCAAATAATCTCTCCAAATTTTCCTTCAGAGTGATCCCTACAAAACAAAACAAAACAAGCGGAGATCAATTGAAAAAAAAAACACAAAAATCTAAATTTCTAACTAACAAAAAGCATTTATTCAAGGATTAACCAAATTAGGTACAGATATAATATATCTCAAAAGTATAAGAGATATACAATAATTACACCAAAAATACCGCTGAATGCAAGTATAGTCACAATTATCATTTATACCATTATGGAGATTTTTTTGGAAGTCACATGGCTAGCTAAGTGAAAGAAAGGAACAAGATCGAATAACACTAGACGAATTTGACTAAGAATGAGAACAAATATTTCAAATTATCCACCAACTTGTTTAATATAAAAGGTATAAGTTTGTTTTTTTTATATGGAGGAATCAAACTCAAGTACTACATGATTTACACCAATTCATCTAACTCAGTTAGATTCCTAAATATGTATAAATAAGGTATAAGTTTCAATGAACTATTTAAGTCATTTTTATTTTTTGTTAGTTGGACCTTAGAGAGCTTTGCCTGAAAATATCTATCATATTGTTAATTTATTGTAAAATACTAGGGTTAGACAAATATTGATCGGCTTAGATGATTTGACAAAATCATCTTATATATTAAGTCATTGAATGATATAATAGTTGTTTAAGTTGCATCAATTTAATTTAATCCTTTATCTTATATAAGATTTAACCTTTATTATAGCTATTATATAAAATAAAAAAATGGACATTAGCATACTATTGTGAAAAAGGATTAAAGATAATTAATAAAAAATATCCTCTCACCCCATGATTGGGTTCACCAAAAATAGATAAAAAAATAAAAGAAAAGGGAAAACAAAAAATGTGAGTCTTAAAAGGAACCTTAGAGAAGGAGACCAGAAAAAATCATTTATAAGGATATTTTTTCAGTAAAGTAAAAAAGAAGAAGAGTGAATTGAGATAATTTTTTTAAATTAAAGTGTAAAAATAGGAGTTTTTTATATTCTATCTTAGTATTCATTTCACTCATTTTTTTCATTCTCTTTTTTAACAAACTAACAATTCCTAAAAGGAGACAATTAATATAGCCATGAGGATGGTCATAGTATTTAGATTTTTGCGTTTAAGCATATACTACTATCTTAGGATCGAGAGGAGACAGACGGTGTGTGAGCATCTCACAAACGTGCATGAATGCTGAGATCAGAGTGCAGACAGTGATGCTGAAATCTCGTCAAGAGAGACAAAACAATTAAGATAGAAACTATAAATGAAATGAGAGAGAGAAAGAGATGAATTGATGATATGAGAGTGTAGGCTTTGGTTTTGAATACGCGAGCAAGGTGGGGACTGAATCAAATCCTAGATACCCGAAAAGGATCACGATATATCTGTGACTTGATTTTTATCTCTCTGATATAAAGTTTGATTCTTTCTCTCTCTCTCTGGTTTTTCTAAAATTCCTCGCCCACCAACCACCTTCGAATTCATATCCATTTACTCTCCCTGTATATATAAGGATGTCGTTACGTTCATACAACTCTTGTGACTTTCAACTCATGTTTTTCTCTCTTCATTTATGCATATACGTCTTGTGACCCTATGCGTTTTTGTTTTTCTTTTCGTCCTATTCTTCTCTTACAATTAATACTATTATTAATTGCAACTGCGTTTATTAGTTTACCTTCTTGTGTAACAACATATTTACTCATCACTAGTGTAGTTGTGGGGAAAAAGGAAAAAAAAAAATACTGAGAGAGAGAGAGGAAAGCGAGGACACAGTAGTACCATTTATTCCGCTGCTTATTTATTAGCTATCAGCAACGCTTCGCATGGCTGCAGGTTCTTCTTCAAATTGGGTCATGGAAAGTGGTGATGTTCCTCATGTTTTGGCCGTTGATGACAACCTTATTGATCGCAAACTTGTTGAGAAACTCCTCAGGAATTCTTCGTGCAAAGGTACACCTAGCTAGCAACCACTATCTCTTCTTTTCTCCGTTATGCTTTTTAAAACTGGCTAGTGTTACACGTTTCTCTTGCGGAGAGAATAAAAAGTGTTCAGTAACACCTTTTCTTATGCCTCTTTTGAGTTTGATGCTTTCATTTTGTGGTTCTGTTTGGGAAATAGTTTTGAATGGGCCTTTTGGTTGCTAATGCTATTTATTTGCTGCAGTTACAACTGCAGAAAATGGGCCAAGGGCATTGGAATTATTGGGCTTGACAAGTGGTGGACAGAACACCATGAACGGTGTTAGTCTTCTCTTTTAATATTAATCAAAGTTTTATCAACATATGTGACCTTGTTAACGCATATAATCTTTATCCTTAAGTATGTAATCAGATATTCGACCTTAAAGTGGTGTGTATGGAAGATCATCAAACATTTGTAGGGAAGTGTAAACAACTCATGTAACACCTTAAATAGATTTCAGTATTTTGATTTGTTAATCTCTGACTCTTTATGAAGATATCATAAGTTAACAAGGAAACAACTTTAATGACTTAATAGAAAAAAGATTAATCGAAGTTGTTTTTATTATTGGGTACATAGATAAATCAAAGTTTTGTTGTTCTACTACATTTATACATTTTACCTAGCTGGTACGTGCTAACTAGTTGCAGACTTTTTGCTACTTTGCAGAGATCCAAAGTAAATATGGTAATCACAGACTATTGCATGCCAGGGATGACAGGCTACGAGCTACTTAAGAAAATTAAGGTATATCAGCTTTTTATTCTTTTTTACTCATTAGATGCATTCAATCATGTAATATTAATAGCAACAACAAACTGCATTCTTTTTTAAACAGGAATCATCTGTAATGAAGGAGGTTCCAGTAGTGATCATGTCATCTGAGAACATACCAACACGAATTAACAAGTAAAATTCCTAACATTAGCTATATAAAGTGCTATATTATACACTATCTTTTAATCACATTTGTTTGTCTCTAGAAGTGTAGATGTATTTTTCTAATGTTAAATATGCGCTGTCAATTGTTCTGCTGAAAACAGGTGTCTGGAAGAAGGAGCTCAGATGTTCATCCTAAAGCCCCTCAAACAATCTGATGTAAAAAAACTGACATGTCAGTTAATGAATTGAGAAATTGAGATTTGACTTTTTAGAGAGTATAAGCTTAAGCAAGAAGGCAAACTATGAGATCTGTGGTCTGGTAATGTGAGCAGCATTCCAGAATCCTGCATTTGTCATGGCTGTGTATTGCTAAAATCTATATTATATAGGCCTTACCCTCTAATTTTAGTACTAGTTCAGGTGTAGGAATGCGTTTCATTGTTTTGAAGATGCTTTACTTTCTTGCTTTCACTCTTTCTTGTATTGACCTGCATATTCCATTTTATTTTCCTAGAATATAATTCATGTTCTTTTTTTCAATGTTTAATCTACTTGGTGTTGGAGGAAGTTAGTTTTAGTGCCACAATAAATTAAAATAAAATAAGATCAAATTGTAAAACCCCCAATAATCACCCAATACCTCTTGTTGCAGAAAATGGTGGTTAAGACAGACTTTTCCTGTGCCAAAATGCAGAATCATTGCGTTTACATCCAATATCCATGAATAATTTGTTTACAATGTTCTATAACCAAAAGAGATGGCTGAATTGCAAATTGGAGAACAATGACACCTTAGAACAATTCTTCCAAAATTTCAATTTTTTTATACATAATGTAAAGAATGATGTAAGCTATCCACTAGTATTACTACTATATCATCAGAGGAAATATAAAAGAACCAAAGTGAAAACTGAGAACCATTTATTCATCCTTCTCAACCTTTCCTAAATCCCGTTTTGGTTGGTGTCACCAATCAAAGTGCTTGCCATGGTGATGATGGTGGCGATGTCTGTGTTCATCCAAGCCCAAGCACTGCACAACAGGGTAACATGTGACAAACATGCACCTCCCAATACCTCGGAACATGCACGATGCTGCACGACAGGGACGGCGACAACATGTCATTAACTTGTTGCGCTTGTTCACTTTAATACTCTTCCTCTTCATCTCCTTGCCACGCTTCTGCCTCTCAACTTGTTGATCCATATTCTATCATAACAAAAGAATCCCAGAAAGTATAATCACTGTTAGAACAAAAAAGATAAGAACTTTGGATAAACATGAATATAACAAAATAACATGTCTCGTTACCTTAAACTTTTGGTGATAGGTTCGAGACAGGAACAAGCAAAATTGCTGTCAAGATGATGAGGGAAACAGCATCGGATGCAGTGGCTGTTGGAGAAAGAAAAAGATAGTGATTCTATAAAATAAAATTAAAAAAAATTATGAAAAATTAAGCAAAGAATATTCGTTTCGAGAGGCTACCACTAAGTGAAAATTGTGGCCCAGTTGAGTTCTGAACAAGAGACTAGACAGAGCCTTCTACGCGTTTTCGTCTTTTGATTTGCATCCCAATATAAATTCTGTCCTTGTTCATTTGCTTCTTTTCTTTTCTCACATTTTCTTATTTTATTTATTCTTTTCGTTGTTCATTATGGTAGCTTTAATTATTGATTTCATTTTTTATCTTACAGGTTGCAATCAAACTCATTTATTTATAATCATGAATGTGACTATTCGCATTTCAATATGTTTATTTACTTTCCTTTTTTTAGACAGGATTTACTTTCCTTGTTACTATCTTATTTTCATATAACTTTCCATTTTTATTGTCATTTAATTTTTCTTTAAATAAAATTAAGAATTACTAATGTCTTTTTTATTAGTGGGAAAAAATTACTAATGTCTACTGGTACTCTTTAATTTTCATTTTATTTTAAATTTTTCTTATTTAATTTAAAAAATAAAAAAGTATTTAAGTTTACTATGAAATACTTAAAAAATGTCAAAATAAATAAATCAATACATTGTACATTTTTTATTTCACAAAATAAAAAATTATAATTATAAAAATGAAATAATTTGAATGGAAATACTTAAACAAGAGTAAGTTTGGAAAGTAAAATAAAAAAGGGAGTAACCAAAATTATTAACTGTTATTTCCAATATTTTATTTACTTTCACAACTCATCAAGTAACCAAAATCATGTCAAGTTTTGATTGTTCTTGTGTCAAATTGATCCATTGTTTCTATACCAAAAGAAAATAAACCATCCATTGTTTCTCTTTCTCACCTACAAAGTAAGTGTTGTTAACCCAACCCAACCCCCAAGCCTTCTAAACGGTCCTTTGTGAATATCATGTGTGATGTAAGAATATATAGAAAGGGGCCATGGTATGTGGTGGTTTGGGTGGCAAATAATGCAGCGTGATGGGTGATAAATCATAATTAGAAGGTTGGCATCCTCTATTGTATATTCACATTGAAGAAGAAAAAAATAAATTTTATAAGGAGCTGCTGCCATGATTTGGTCCTACAAACAAATAAAAGCTGGTTGAATGAACTTCAGAATGGACAAGGACAGTGGGAAAACTGGAATTTTATCTTCTTTGTACGAAAATTAGCAAACTCTACTATAAAGTGGCCACAAATGTCAAAACAGAGAAATATTCAATTCATTTAATTAACAAATTCATTTGGGATAATGGTAAACGATAATTAAGTACTTTACACTATTAAAAGAAAGAATATGATCTGGGATTATTGTACGTGTTTATTCTTCATACACAATTAATGTATTGAAATCTTTTAATTTTATTAGTTCAAAATCTAGTTTATTCCTTGTCGGTAAGTTCCTCTTTTGGTACTCGTTGGTATCAAAGTATCAATTTACGTATACGCAGTGTTGTTAAATCGGCGAGTCGACTCGGTGGAATCGTCCGAGTTAACGAGTTAGCGCCCTAAACCGAGTCGACTCGGTAGTAGAATCGTTTTTGGAGGTAAAACCGGTGAACTCGCGAGTCAACTCGGTTAACTCGGTTGACTCGCCGAGTTGACTCAGTGGGTATAAAAAAAAATCTTCTCTTCTGGTCCATTTT
>PYAF01000457.1:482238-494223 GCA_007407185.1 Glycine tomentella | reverse complement strand
CTAGGTTTAGTTATTTGGGCCTCATTGCTTTCTGCACCCATTTTTTTCTTTCTGCAGTTTGATATAACATTTTCGAAATGGGCTTTTGAGTTTTGCACCCCCTTGAAGTAGACTCTTATATACAATTTACGTTTTTACGATTTTACGATTTAACTCATCCCACCGATTCTACGTAGACTCTACGATTTAACAACACTGCGTATACGAATTGGAAATGACAGCAAAAACTGACGTAGAGAGGTCGTTGGTATCAAGGTATCAATTTACAAATATATATTGTTATTTAATAACTTAATAAAAAATAACCATAAGACAAAAATAACATGATTCCTAATTTTTTAAAACTGAGCATTAAATATTTATGTATTACATGTGTTTGGTGAAATTAACTTATAAAACTATTGTAACTTATCAAACACATTAATCCGTTTAAGTTTCTTGAAAAATCAAAAACTAAGATGGTATTTTTATTTGAAATTTTAATTGTTTCTTACATTAAATGATATACTAAATGTGATATTTTTATCATAATAAAACTTTTTTAAGCTAAAAAAGTTTAGATATTCACCTTTTCATGAGAATAACTTTGTGGAAAACATAGCTAAAAAACTATTTCTAAATAATAATATTTCTTGATAATGTTATTCTTTTAAAAAAAGTAAAACAAACATGAAAAACAAGTTTTCCAACTTCAGATTTTTGGGAAATTAAAAATTTCTCTTATTTCAAACGACCCCAAAGTGAAACGATTGATCTGTTAGGTTTGTGTGTAGCAAGAAGTTAATTAAACAAGTTATAATTAGGATTATAACAATATTTTTTGTGTGAACCTAAGGTATTTTTTGATCGAAAACTAAGATTAATTCTTTGAGATAAATCTATTTAAGGGTATGATATATATCTCCTTTTGTGTGTTATTTCATATATATTGACTTTAAAATTAAGCTTTTTGACTACATACATAAAAGAACATAATTATGTAAATCAAACAGCATTATGTTAATGGATTATAACTACAATAAATCATTTTATAATCGAAGATAGCTAGTCCGCTATATATTTTTTCATATATTTTTTAGGTGCATTTAATTTTTTAATCCTTTTTTAAAATTTGTTCAATTGGATTAATGTATAAGATCAATTTGAATTTATATATTATTTTTTACGAATAACTTAATAGTTGATACATCTAAAATTTTCTTCTGAATAATGCTTAATTAGTATTCAAACATACACTCGACATCTACATTTTTTTGTTGCCCCTTATTTGTACATCAAATCATTTCATACACTCGACATCTACTTTTTATTGTTGCGCCTTATTTGTACATCAAATCATTTGTGTGATGCTTTATTACATGACACGCAACTAGCCGGATATTTAATTACATGTAAAAAGAATGAATAAGTCGTTTGTATGTATGAGTGATCCTATAATTCATCCTTTTAGTAAGGCTCATATTTGAACTTTATAGATAAAAAATATGGTTAAAATAAAAAATTTCATTAAAGATCATCAGTTAGATTCTTTAAGTGAATAATTATCACTAAAATTTATGGATATTTCATATCAATATTATGATATAAAAAAATTATATGTAAAAAACTTTGTGCTTGTTTTTAAAGTGTGAAGACGAACAACTAGAAGTTTAATTGACCCTTGGTTTCAGAGGTTTGGTTAGTCAAAAGTTGATGGATAGTTGACATAGAAAAATTTGGTAAGGGCATAAAGCCATACCAAGTATCGGAGTCTAAAGAAATTAACTGCTAAATTATAAAAGATTGTTGAATATGTTTTTATTCATGCTAATTTAAAGTTTTTTCTTTTAGTTATTGTATTTTTCTTTTCTTTTTAGTGTTTATAAATTGTGTTTATTTTATTTTTTGGTCTTTATACGTTTTAGATAACAATTTTTACTGTTCAAAATATTACCCAAAATACTTTAAAGACTAAACACAAAATAAACATAATTTGTAAGGATTAAAAATAAAAAAAAATAATTTTGCAAGGATGAAAAATAGAAAAAAAAAAAACACAAAATTGCAAAAAAAAATGTATTTAAACTATTATAAAATTATCACTATTTTAATTTAGCTTTGAATAGTTATGGTAATGGTTGTTAAAATCAAAGGGAAAAAAAAGATAAATTAAAACTAAGATCAAATAGTAAAATTGAAGAATGCAAGAGTGTTAGGATAGAATTCTTCCTAGTCCTTATTCTAAGAAATCAAATCTATTTGTTTTTACCAGAGAAATCAAATCTCTTTTTCAAGTTAATAACCCTAATTAATTTCAAGGTTTTTTATTTGGAGGAAAATGGTTTAGGATAATTTATATGATCACAAAAAAAAATCAGAAACTAAAAAAGAAATAGCAGCACCCTCTCAATAAACAGTAGAAAAATAACAACACTTATTCGTATATTTGTAAGACTTAAAAAATAACGATGTTAGTTAAGAAGAACATGGTACAGAACATGTATACTATACTAGGAATGGACAGTTAGTCAATCCAACAATAAGAAACACCAAACTATTAGAATTTTTTTTCATAACATGATATTAGTACGAATTATCATATTACTAGAGTTAGTAGAAGAAATTGTAACATATATGAAACTCCTCCTTCGTTATAATTAAATTAATTATAAAAACAGCAAAATAAACAGGATGACTTGGATGAGCATACAAATTATAAAAGAAATTGAAAGACAGACAAGTAAAAGGTAGGTCAAAATAGCAAAAAGAAGAACAAAATTTGCAACTTGGCCATCATCGATCATATGGTAAACTCTCCACCCACACAAAGACAAACAAAAAAGGCCCTCTTTCCAATGGCCTAGCAAAACAAAATTGGAGCCCTAAAAGAAACTGCTGTAGCTAATGATTGCTTGATAACAATCACAAAAGTAAGCATCAATTTATAAAGTTTCAATTACAAAAGCTGGAGCTGATTGCAATGTTATATGATATACCAATTTCTACTAAACTCTCAAAACTCAAAAGCGTCATCCATTCAATGTTGCATGATATATGTTCTTTTAAATATGGTGACTTTCTAGATTTTTTTATCCAATTATTCTTTTTAATTATTTTTATCTACCCAACTATTTCCCCCCTATATTATTAACATAATCATCCCCTATAACTATTCACAATGTGAATCTGGACCTCTCGAATTCACACATTTTTTTTTTACTTTTTACGGATCCCGTTTAAAATTTGGTATCCCCAAACCCAAATTCTAAATGGTGTTTTTTTTTTTGTTTTTATTTTGTAATTTTTTAAAGTAAATTAGTAATATATTTAATTATTGTATTTCAATAATATAATTAATTAATATAAATTTTAAATATATAATGTAACTAATTAACTAAAGAGAAATGGAGCGACCAAAACGTTGTTCATTGTGCAAAACCGTTGATCATTCCAAGAATAAATATTCAAATAACTGGAAAAGTACAAGTCAAAGTCGCTAACTTACCCGATAAATTACTATTAAAATATTTGATAACTTATGTTGTTCTTATTTGTGTCTACGGATTATCAGGAATGCTAATTATTTATTTTGTCAGTGTTTGCATCTACTCATAAAATTATTTAGCTGTCCGTTGTCATAATTTTTTTAAATATTAGTAATTATTAATATTTCTTCTTACAATTAGTTAATTAGTTACATTATACATTAAAAAGTATATTATTGAAATACAGTAATTAAATATATTACTGATTAATTAAAAAAATTACAAAATAAAAATAATCTAAACAAAACGAAGAAAAAATCATTTAGAATTCAGGTTTGGAGATACCGAATTCTAAACAGAGATCTACAAAATGTTAAAAAAAGAAAAAAGGTGTGAATTCAGGATTGGAAGACTTGAATTCACTCTGTGAATAATAAATGGGGGTCGGCAAAAAGAAAAAAGAAATCAAACAAAAAAAATTGTTTAGAATTTGGGTTTGGAATCCCAAATTCTAAATGGGGGTTTGCAAAAAGTAAAAAATAACTAGGTATGAATTCATGATTGGGAGGCCCGAATTCACAGTAAATATAATGGGATAGTTATGTTAACAGTTTGGGGGGAGGGATAATTGGATAGATAAAAAAATTAAAAGGGATAATTAGATAAAAAATTAAAAGGGATAAATAGTTAAAAAAAAATCCGACTTTCTACCAAACAAAGCTTAAACCATTCTCATAGGTACCGCGATCGTTGGATTGAAGACATTCACATATTTGAGCAGTTAGTGATCGATGAAGACAAAGCACACACTCTTTAAATAAGCAAATAGACA
Source organism: Glycine tomentella (assembly GCA_007407185.1). Lineage (NCBI taxonomy): Eukaryota > Viridiplantae > Streptophyta > Magnoliopsida > Fabales > Fabaceae > Glycine > Glycine tomentella. The sequence continues at coordinate 489,927 of PYAF01000457.1, read as the reverse complement.
TCTATTTGATTCCTAATCATGTATATGAAAAAGATTCTGTTGAAAGATGTATTACCCACTTCAATAATCTCTTCTCTACTTATATATTATATATATACTACTCTTACTCACCCTGTTATTTCCACTTATTCACTTAACACGCTTGTTTTGTTACCTTATTTTTCTCACTGACATACTCGAACGAATCATACTATCATTGATGAGGTCTCCCTTATTTTAGTTGAGGCAATTGCGTACGTATTGGTCCCAAAACTATTGCTTTATTTTGTTGATACACAAACAATTTTATATTGAGTACATGTTTGGATTTTAGAAGAAAAAATACTTTTGAGATAAAAGTAATTTTGCCAAAGGATTAAAACTTCTATTTTTGCTTGCATTATGTGTTTAACTGTTGAATTTGCATTGAAATTACACTTAGAATATTTCTAACTTCAGTCCAAACATGGGTGGACCGATTGTTCTCACTTCACACATCACTTATTGATCTACGGATATCTTTTGTATAGGCAACCGAAAACGAAAAGAATCGCTCTTGTATGTATAAAGTCAATTTCTTTTTTTTAAACCTTTCATTTTATGTTACTAGCTTGCCGTTGTCAGATGTAATTTTCCTTATATGGATTGTGCAGTTCTTTTGTTCAATGGCTTCGATCTTGTGCTGCAGAAAGATAGGATCTATTAAGATGCTTGTGCAGAATGCTCACGTTAGCTGTTCTAGCAAATGTGAGGCACTGCTACTGATATCTTTTTATGACACTTAGTGCATGAATGGTTTAGTTTATTTTTCGAAAATAATTACTATTTTTTATGAAAAAATTAAAAATCGGTAATTATTTTCGAATAGCAGCTAGAGCGTTGGCATCAAAAGACAAAATTGGCAAATATACTTCCTCAGCAAGTAGCTTCAAGTCACTGAAGAATTACAATCAGAACGTGGTAGATGACCACAGCACATTCGTTAGACCTTTTTTAATTTCATACCATACAAGAAAGGGCCTTAGTTTTTGTTCAATTCCTTTACAATAAGCATAAATGTATTTGGATAAATAGTCATTTTTGTCCGAGAACGTATAGAGCACTGACAAATTTATTCCCAAAAGATGTAAATTCAAATTTTAGTCTCTGAAAGTGAAAAAAGTACGACAAATTTATCCATCCGTTAACTTCTATATGTTCCTGTTAATGAAAGAACCTACATGACATATTTAGGGACGAATTTGTCAGCGCTCTACACATTCAAGGACAAAAATGACTATTTATCCAAAATATAATTTAATCTTTATCTTTCTCCTTTTTTAATAGTTGAAAGCATAACATTTAATAAGCATTTTAGAAAATAGGAAAATAAACATATGTTAGAATAAACATAATAATAAATATAATATTTATTAATATCCTTAACAAAAAATGAGATTCAACTTGATTTTGTCACACCTTATGTTGTCACATTAGAAATTTCAGAGCAATAGACAAATTATACTTATTAATCAATATTATATTTATTATTATGTTTGTTCTAACTTATACTTGCTTTCCTATTTTTTTAAGTGTTTATTGTAATACGAAGCTTGCAACGATTAAAAAAAGGAAAAAGATAAAAATTAAATTATATTTTGGATAAATAGTCATTTTTGTAAAACGCTGAATGTGCCACATAGATTCTTTCACTAAAGATAACAAACAAAACTTAACATATGGTTATATTTGTCGCACTTTTTTCATTTTAAGAGATTAAAATTTGATTATTTATTATTCAGATATGATTTTATTAATACTCTATATATTCATAAACACATTATTTATTCAACGTTTTTTAACCAAAGTTTCGTTCCCAAGAAATGAATGGATATATTTCCTCCTTGCTTTACTCTGTCTCCATTATTTATACTTAGTTTTCCGTGTTTGGCATGTCAAAGTCAAACAACTCTATATTTAGATTTAGGTGTAAGTAAACAGTCAGCCTGTGATCCCCAAATGTGTTACAACTTACAAAGCTTGGTGAAGAACAACTTTGCAGTCATGGGGTTGTATAACTCTTATAATTTGTGAAGTGTATAGATCGTAGACAATCCATAATCTCACCAGCTATCTGTATATTGTTTGTCATAAATATAGAATATGATATAAATACAGTGGCCTCATAAACTTTTGCTGAACAAAACTACAAACAAGGGGGATAATAAGTAATAACATAGTCACACGTGGAGTTCATCATTCCTATTAGGTAGTGTGGCCAAACTGAATCTGTCGTGCTTAATTCCAGTTACTATCATGTCATGACTTTGCAGTTAGCATGTACAATTTTATTTTTGTTTATCTATGGTAATAATAAAAATTATGTATTATCATCCAATCACATTACTGTTTATGATAAATTTATTGAATTAAACAAAATTATCTTAAAAATTATATTAATGATGATTTGTGATTAAATGGCTGAGTAAAATAACTTTACACCATCAATTCATCACCATTAAACTAAAAAATTATTGCCAAAAGTTTAAAACTATTTTTTTTTTCAGTTTTTCTCGATTTAAATAAAAATAATGGGGCTTTTATTTTTTCCATTTATTTTAAATGAAAATTCAGTTGTTTCTCAAGTCCTATGGCGGCACCAACCAAACATATTGCGGCACCTTGTTTTGCTGCCCTATTACTAGAGACACAATCAACTTGTGCACATGAATCCAACTCCATAGAATATCAGGCTCAAGCAGCTGTAATAATAGAAAGGTTTGATTGAATTTGTAATTTTTTTTTCTTTTTCATTCTTCTAAAAATTAAAATAAATGTTTTAATCCTTATGAAATATTTTTTTTATGATTTTGATCTTTGTAAAATATTTTCTTTAATTTTCATCTTTATAAAATATGAAATATTTATTTTTATATTAACCTTAAAGTTTAATGTAAATAAATAATTTATTTTAATGATCTGGAATATTTTTTAGAGATATCATTTGTTGTCATAAAACTACATATATTAGTGGATATCATTTGAATTCATTATTTTACTTATTGTTAAATACATAAATAATTAACAAATGTCAATTATAACATAGGAAAAACAATTATTTAAACTTTTTTAAGGGTGACAACTATTTTTTTATAAAAACTAAAATAAAAACTCACTTGTTTTATAAGGATTCAAAAAAATAATATATATAATCCTTAAGTTATTATTTTAGTATGAAGGAAGCTTAAGGAGCCAGATAATAATGTTCATAATATGTCTCAGTTGACTTTGACAACAATAAGCTGTAAGGTTGAAACACTTGAACGGGCATCAAGCAGTAATGGACGTTTGACCCCTTTCCATATTTTAGTTAATTCCACAAACCAACGACATCGGTTGTAGAATTGAAGAATATTCTATAACTTAATTTAAAAATTGTTTTTGTTAAAATAATTATTCATTTCCATCAATTTCTTTTAAAAAACCAATAAAAAGAAGATTATTCCTTCAAAAAAAAATTGAACTAAAATAACATTAAAAAAAGAAATCTCTCACTAAATCGTTGATCCAAGTGATACTTGACTCGATCTCTTTTAAAAAAAGTCTCGAATTCAAATCTTGTAAATGAAAAAAAATGATTAAAAAAAATTTTCATTAAAGATAGTCAATCAAAATTTTCAACAGAAATTAATTATTAAAAAAATTAGTAAATACTATAAACTACTGTGATCATGGTGACAAAAAAAATAAATTTAAAAAGGTTAAAAATAAAAAATTGAGAAGTGACCAGTTTGAAAGCATATGTTGTTAATAGAAAGATACTTTTCCATTTCCTTGTGAAGGAAGACGTAAACAAGAAAGTTCTTTTTGACAGACGTAGCACTTGGAGAACATACAAATGAGGTCCAGACCAGAGAGTTGGGTGATCACCATTCACCAATCACCACTTTCACAAAGTACAAAGCCTTGAGTCTACTGTTGTAGACTTGTAGTTATCAGCATTAAAAAGAACATATTATCAACATTATCTTGCTCCTTAAGCTACCCTTCACACTAAAATATATAATACCTTACTCTAAACACTCGGTTAATAATTAAATTCAGCTCAAGGTTTTTTTTTTTTTTTTTTAAAAAAGAAAGAAACTAATGTTTTCTTTAACCAATCAAGACATTGTTCAAGATTTAACGACTTAACTATAATTGAACCGTCAGTAAAAAAAAAAAAACTATAATTGAGCCGGTGTTGAAAAAATAATATCAATAATTATATAATACACATTAAATAGTATTAGAGAAACATATATCAGAATTTTATGAAATTATAAAAACTAAAACATAACTTTGTAGATTCTTAACATTTAAAGTAGCAGTAAAAAGAAACACATTTAAAGTACACATAAAAGTTCAAATCAAATATATATTATAATACTTAGTTGTAAATTTCAATAATACACAATAATATCCATTAACAACAAAAATTGTATCTCTAAAATTAAAAAAAAAGAGATGATATATACCGTTGCTTTTTTTCAAGAAAAAAAAAATCAAAATAACACTGTATTAAGCATTTTCTTATTGACCAGATGTATACCAGTTTTCTGTCGGTTCTTGATTGGTTTTCATCGATTTTGTCTAATTTTTTGGTTCTTTAATTGGTTTATCTATAACTCAGTTCAGTGGTTTATTTGAACCAGACAATGGCTAGTTCAAATATTTTTTGGTCTAACCGATCCATTTGATCTAATTTTCAAAACAGTGAAATACGAAGATTACCATAATATGCTAAGATAAATGGCTATTGAGATATTTGTTTTTCATTGATAACCAATACACAGTACAAACCCTGTACTAATAAAAATTATAGGTCTACATGCAATAACAACTATGACATCATCTTCGTTTAGAAAAAATATCCTAAATTCATCGTATAAAATTCTTAAATTACTTTTTCTTTCTTTTGGATCTTTATAGAGTCTGCCTATCATTTTAAATTAATAATCTATGAATTTAATTAGCACAAAAGTTCATGCAAAATGCGATGGTTATTTGTGTATATATTTTTATTATACATAATTATTGATTATTTATGTTTGTATTTTTAATGATAAATTTCTTAACTTGGTAGGGGAGATATATGTGTTGGCCGGTACTTGGTAGGCTATGCATTGACAAAATAAGCTATTAAGTTCATTATGATTTTTAATCGTATTTTAAAATGTTCAAAAAAAAAAAATCAAGGAAGAAGATAAGATAAATAATAGAAAACAACATATTTCACAGACATAAATATGATTTTTTAGAAAAAAATAAATAAATATGAATTTAATTGAAATAAAAAATTACATTTTATGGACTTTCATATTATTAAAAATTATTGAGTTTTATAATAATTACTTAAAAGTTATATATAATTATTGACTTATTGATATGATGAAAATCTTTACATGAATAATATATCTATCAAAATTAAGCACAATAAATATTACTGTATTTATTTGGTCCAAGCTATCAAAATTGCAACGGCCACTGACCAAATAGTTGACTAATAGTTATTAACAAAGTTATTTTATTTTAAAAAATATATCACACACTAAATTTATTTTATATTTTAGAAAGATATTAGACACTAAACTTACTTAAGTTTAGACATCTTAATGGAGCTTTTAGTCTTTATATACACTGTATTTTTTTTTTTTGGGTAACGTAGGAAATAAAAGACAAAACAAACAGAAGGTTTAATTACAATGCGTTGGCTATATCGTGCCCAAGTAAAGCTAAAGTTTACATACCATATTTGGTTAACTTAAGTGGTTTTCTTAACATAATAGAAAAACTTAGTTAACTCAACTTCAATTCACACGTGCTAGGAAAAATACCAGCATTAAGATAATCCTAAGTTGTTCTAGAGGATTGGTTAGTTAGACATGCCTATCAAATGCATGGGTCCATCTCAATTGGCCTTTTTATTTTTCTAACAAGAATTGACCTTTGTTTATTGGTTTATAAATTGGCAAATCAATAATCTATATACTTCTAGAATAATAAAGTTTTATATTGTTATGTAATTGCAAATTACTATACCTAATAAATTTATTAATTAATTTTTATAATAATTATCTTAAAAATTATAATAAAATAATATTATTTATTTAAGTTGATTGTGCTATAAAAAAAATACGCTCCTAGTATTGGCTTTTTAAACTCTTAAAATTTAACTGCTTAACTATTCCCATGTGTTACACAGGATGATCACGATGTTCCAAGTCCATGTTCGTGATTTGTAATTTAATAAAGTGAAAGAAAGTTATTCTTTACTCTTCAAAATTGTGACTCAAGTTACACGCGTACCAGTTATTTGGAAATTGGAATCACCTAAAATACCATGAACAACTATGAGTCCGTTTGTTTTTCTTTTTTTAATAAAAACTTATTTTTAATTTTAAAAACCTTTTAGAAATTATGCAATAATTTTTTTTGAGAAAGGAAAAACTTAATTTTTTATTTGGAGTTATTTTTTAATGAGAATGTTTATAGATTTTTTTAATCTCTTATCTTTTTTAATCAATTATTATCATTTTCAAAATTGAATTTCAATATTTTATTTAAAAAAGATATTGATAAATAAAATTAACCTTATTTCAATATGTTCAAAAAATATTTATTTATTACTCTCTCGTCCCAAAGTAGTTGTCGTGTCATAAGTTATTTTACACAAATAAAAAAATTGTAATAAATAAATTAAAGGAAATAATAATTTAATAAAATTAATCTTCACTACTACATACGGCTATATCCACTACGGTTCTACGCGCATAATGACGACGGTCCTACGACTGACGTTGATATAGACGTCGTTGATTACAGAAGCATTTCAAAGACGGTCCTAAAACCGACTTTGATTAATCGAAATCCACTACGGTTCTGATGTAGAACCGACTTTGAATAAGGCATATCCACTACGGTTCTATAACTAGAACCGACTTTGAATGAGGCATATCCACTACGGTTCTATATAGAAACCGACTTTGATTAAAATATTTCGACTACGGTTTTGTTTTAGAACTGACTTTGATTTACTTATATCCACTACGGTTCTGCTAAGAGAACCGACTTTGATTAAGCAATTCCACTACGGTTCTCTTTGCTGAACCGACTTTGATTAGATTAAACTTCGTTATCCACTACGTTTTGGTAGTTGGAACCGACTTTGATAAGCAGGTTTTTTCTCTCATATATTTGTGATTCAACAAACAACATTTAAATTAAAATACAACACAATTGCAACAAAAACAATATTTTTATTCCATTAAAATGGAGTACAATACACATTATTGTGAATCAATGCAACACTAGATAAGTGCCAACTATACACAAGATTATGACTAATTAAGTCAATATAATATATACAGAGGTAGCTACCATCCTAGTTTAGTATTTGTAGAATGAACACATCTTTTGTCATTAACGAATCGGTGCTGGAACATGATGATACAAAGACCTCGCTAAAACAATTCTGCGACTGCGTACATTCTTTTTGCACCGTTCCTGCAAAGATATGAAAATAGTAAATCAGTCAGGAGCCTCATTCTTGCCTGTCCACACTGCAGCAGTTAATAGCATAATCCAGACCATGATCACAATGAAACCAGCAACACAAGCCCAGGCATGAGAGGGTTTGGCAAGGTATTTGCATCCTGAGTATGTTTGCAATGGCAATATACATAAATTTTC
>PYAF01000457.1:470711-482138 GCA_007407185.1 Glycine tomentella | reverse complement strand
AATAATAAGAAAAACTGACATTTGCAGAGCATTCTCAAGTATGTAAATATGAAAAAACAGTTAAAAACATATGCATAGACAAGATAAATCAACATATACATGCAAGCACCAAGAAGCAGAACACAATTCAACAATTCATGTAAGCCTAGCTGATCAAATTTTAGAACTGGAACGCAGTTTTGGCAGGGAAATGTTGCGACCTAACCTCGTGGGCACTGCTTCAGAAACAGGTCTAAGAGCGGCAGCAAACACGGTGCAGTGAAACACACATCAAAGGGGATTTCGGGGGTTGGGTATGTCCCCTGAGCATGAGGGCGGCAACGTCGTGCGCACGTGCGGCCATTTCGGGGGTTGGCTATGTCCCGAGCCAAATCCGCGAGTTGTTGTTGGGAACTCGCATCTCGCAGACTCACTTGTTCTTGTTCCTGCGACGCACTCCTCGGTACACGGGGTGCCTGGTCTGACAGCTCGGAAAATGAAATATCCACGGAGAGGCGATTCTAACATTTGGCCAAGGAAATGCCATCACAGATCGAGAGAAAAAACAGATCAGGCTACGACACGGTCTAACAAGGTCAATTTCGAAAAAAAAAAGAAAAAAAGAGTGAGGGAAATCGAAATAGGTTAAGCAAGGAAGCTGACCGGAGAGATGAGAGGAGCCTTTGAGCTTCTTGGCGAGGCCACCAGCGACAGCGGAAGCATTAGGAGCCTCCTTGACAAGGTAGACGTAGGCGAAGCCACCTTCTCCGAGCTGGCGAACGATGCGGAAATGGTTCTCGTTGATCCAAACATCGCCTCGGCCGTTAACGGAGTCGTATAAGGCATTCAGACCGGAACGTCCTTGGTTCGCTCCAACTCCAATGACCCCTGCAGCGACGAGGTTCAGCTTCCCACCGTCATTCCAGAAGTTTCTCACTTAGGTTCAAAATAAAGCTTCTTTTCTTTTTGTGTGACAGAGAGAATACAAAGGGTGAGAAGACACTTTTATTTTCTTTTCCCTAATATTTTACGTGCTGACAAAAATGACTTTATGCTTCTATTCGACTACGGTTTTAGTGGACCGTCCACGTTTAACTTCATATCCACTACGGTTCATATATAACCCGACTTTGATTAGCTTAATCGACTACGGTTCTTAAAGAACCGACTTTGAAAAGTTGCATTTTATTACCAAAATGCCACCGTGCACATTTCGATGACGGGTTTGACTGAACCGTTGTAGATAAGCTGTCGTAGAAACCTACCTTTGTAGTAGTGCTTATATTATCATTTTCATCTTTAGATTTTATAGTTCATCATTAATTTATAAGAGATATAAAAAAAAACTAATGTTACATTGAAAAACTAATACTTAATTTAAAAAAAAAAATCATATTTTCATGCAGGTGCAGCATGGTCACTCCTCTCTGTTAGAATACAAATAAAACATGATAAGGTAATATTATTTCTTTATGAATCAACAATACCCACAAGCCACAACTTTTTTTAAGCTTGTAAAAAAAATCTCACATTTATAAATTTACATTTACTTATATTGTTGTTACATTCCCATAATTTGCTCTCGGACATTCTTATGTATATTAAATAGTTAAAATTCACTGAACAAGGTTACTGTTTGTTATTCATGTAAATCCAATATTATTCCTGAGAATTTATTGACCTTACCTTGTTTGGCAATGTTTTGTGAACACAAATTTGAGACAATGAAAGTTATTCCTTTAACATGCATGTGTGAATACGAAAAATATAAAAAAGAATATGATGTACCGCTCAATTTTTTTATGTTGAAAATAATGAAATCAGGTCTTATCCTATTAATTTGTTCAACCAAACCGAGTATATACTAAGAAGTGAGATTAAAGGATCGTTCCAAGAACGTAGGAATTAATAATCGCATAGTATATACGCCGAGAAGACAATTTCCAAGTTGGGTCTAAAACATAGAAAATTCATCTAAGGGGTCCAAATTAAAAGCTAGCAATCGTTTCAATGGGGCAAAAATGGGGGTCTTCGTCTAGACCCAAAGAAAAGATCATCAAGTTTGAAATTCCAAGTAGCTACAATTCTAAACGACCAACGACCAAGTCGTCGTTTCCACACTTCCATTCCAAAACCCCTTTTTTTTCAGTGCCGAGTCAATGGAAACATATATGCGTTTTCTTTATATTATTGCTTCGATTTTTCCTCACACCACAGCACCAACGTAGAAACTTAGCACGAAGCTTTCTGTTTGACAACAAATTAAGCATATAAATATAATTATAACCCTCTGTTTATTTTTAACCAACCACATACCTAGAATTAGAAACAATTATGCAAGACGTAATAAATTCGATTCGACGCGCTTGTGTATTGGCCCAAAACCTTGAACAAGACCTACCCAACTTGGCGAACCAACCAGCTATGATGTCCTTGTCCATTGATCAGATAATTGAGGCTTTCAGTGGTGCCAAGGATAAGATGTTACAATTTTCCCGACAGAACCAAACTTCGGACAAATCGCCTCCAACGTTGGTTCATGAAACGACACAGCTGCAACCTCAGATGGATGCTACTCTAATGCAGGAATGGCTAAGGTCTAGTCATCCACTAACAATGGATCAGTTGTTTCAAATGCATCAGTTTCATGCTGCGAGGAGTACCCTTCAGATTGGTGAAATGGGAGGGAGAGATGGGGAAGATAATTCTGAGAGAAACACGGGATCTGAAGAAATGCAAGGAATCAACGAATCTTCATCACGACCACGAAGAAGGTATATTATACGTAGGTTTAATTACTAGTTTGATATCTATAACTACGAAAATATATGTTAGTGAATATGTTGTTATTACTCTTCAATAGTTTTTCATTCCACTTTAGTATGATTCTGATTGTTTGATTGATGATGGTGACTTATGCATACAGTACTGCCTTGCACCACGGGTAACTAGGCTATATGCAAAATTGAACTAAAAGTAAATTGAGGCATTTGAGAATTGAGAAAGGAGATGAATTAGTGATCGTAGGGTGGAAAAGGATTAGGGTTCTTGCTTGAAATGACAGCCTAGCTAGAGAATGGAAAATAAAATGAATATCACTGAACACACATTACAATAATTTTCTAAATTATTTATATGAACATATATGTATGTAATGACTGTCAGTATTCCCACCCTACATAATTTCGACCATGTAGTATTACTACATCCCTTACGCTTTCTAACCTAAGCATTCCACGAAATCCATTAATCATTTATAAAACGAAAAGGAAAAATTATTCATCCTACTTGATAATTTAACCCAAGATCTAAATTATATCACCAACTCGAATAAATTCAATATTAGGAGCATCATTTTGAAATACAACTATTTCTACGTAACCATAGAGATCATAACAAATTAACCAAATAAACGACCATGACATCTTAAGTTTCTTAGCCCGCAAGTGTATGTTGTAAAAAGTGGTGTTTAGGCTCCAATGGGCATCCATAAACTTAATTAATTAATACTCTTCATATTTCCTTTTATCGAATTATATGTATTCTTTTTTATAGGCAGATATTTTAGAAATAAAAAAATTACCTTTAATTCAAGCACAAGGTGTATCAAAATAAAGACCCATGAAAAAGATACAAAAAGGAGCATCTATATTAGTTTTTGCCTTCGAATTGAATTATATTACTTAATGCATCTATCTTTTTTACTATCTCTTCCTCTTTTAATGTAGATTAGGACAAAGTGTCTGCATCATTTTTCAATTTGCTAACAGTACCCTCGTGATAAAATATTGATTGATGTGATAGAGATCGAACAAAATATATATGTTCGATCTCTTCGCCTTAGCGTATATTATAATAGATGGGATGGGTAGTTTTGTAGAAGAAAGAAATAGAAAAGTGAAAGATAAATGAAAAAAATGTTAGTGTGATAACTGATGGGTTTATGTTTGAAAGCATAAAGGAGAAAATGACTGAAAGAGACTATTTTTAAGGGAGATGAAAAGAAATCTGTAATATATAAAAATGATGTAAAACACTCATGATTGAATACAAAAGGGGGGAGATGGAATATAAGCGAGTTTCAAGAAACAACAGAAAAGGTATTTAATAGGAATGTCTTGGATATTAGAAAAGGGGGAAAATAGCAATATTTTCCTTAATAAATTGTGCGAATTCAGTTTTATTATAATTTATGCAGTTAATGGAATAATGAAATGCTAAAGAGCTTGTCCATCCTCATGAATTGTAGATGACTCACATATACAAGCATGCACCGACAATAATTCAAAGAAACAAAAGAAAACAAAAAGTTCACTAGTGGAAAGCTTTTAGGTTTTTTCCAGCTAGCTAGCTTTAGTTTATTGTACACCGTACTCGATTATTGCAATGTATTGGAATGGGTGCTAGCTAGCTAAAAAGTATAACGAATCTTTCCAAAACCTTTCTTGGAAATTAGGCAACAAGTCACATAGATACTTCTTATATCAACTACACTGTTGGTTAATTAACAATATCATTTTGTATAATTTTGACAAACCTATCAACTACACTGTCTTTTACAAAGTAGTTTCTTGGAAATTTTATTTTGACTTGATGATTATATCTCTTATTATATACATTTAACTAGAAGCAGGGAAGCTAATCAAGAGAAGAGAAAAGTGATGGTTCCTGCCCCACAGTTTGGAAACACAGAGATGCCACCGGAGGATGGCTTCACTTGGAGGAAATATGGCCAGAAAGAAATACTTGGCTCCAAGTTCCCAAGGTATGGTTGGTGATATTATTATTGGTAAATAAATTACACGACTTGATCAATTCAACTCATTAATGCAACTTATATCAAGGGCATCTTAGGCTCTTAGCTTCTAAAAAACTTATATGAAGGGCATCTACCTGGCAACATTGAAACGCCCAAATAACACGTCCCTTTTGATGTTGTAAACTTATACATACACACTATCTATATATTAACTAGTAGTCTATGAACAAAACTACAATTGATGTGGTTGCAAAATGATTTTGACATATATATGATACTCATGCAAAGCATTGCTATTTCTTTTTTGTTTAATTATAATTTTGATCTTCTAATTTAATTTTTAAGTTCAATTTAATTATTTTATTATTAAAATATTCAATTAGATCCTATAATTTTTATTATTAAAACATTGCAGTCTTTTTATTTTTAAAAGTTCCAACTATCGATTCCTTATTTTTTAATATAGGTTCAATTTGATCTCATTATAAATTAAATTAAATTAAATTTCATTTTTCAAAAAATTTGGAGCAAATAAAAGAAAAAATAAAATAAAATAGAATTAATTTTAAAAAATAAAGGATCTAATTAAATTTTTTGAAAATAAAAGAATCAAATTAAATTATTTTTTAAAAATTAAACCTTTTAATAATAAGATAATCAAATAAAACCTAAAAAAAAATTAAAAAAGTAAAATAGTAATTATACCTTTCTTTTTTATGGCACACTTACTTTCATTCTAAGATTTCTTGCTCAATTCAGAAAAATCGGCAATACCCCAGAAGTATATAACTCCTCCCCACGTACGGTCCCACGTAATGAATACCAAGTGGTTGTGAGCCATATAATTCATGGCATGCAGTGACCACTTGATTAGCAAATTGATCGAACAAGATAAATGATTCTTTTTTATATTTAATTACAACTAGTACTGTATCAACCCAGCTCGACAAAGAAAATCACATTGAAAATGCCTTATCATGGCTTGATTAATCATCGAGTCTCTTTGATTGGTGTCTCAAAAATACTAAATAACAAATACTTTTAATAACGACCCTAATGATTCTTTCTATTAAATTCATTTTACTTATATCTTAGGTTAACATTCTCTTCAGTATAATTAACTTTATATACATATATATTGTTACTTATAATTCTCAGGAGTTACTACAGGTGCACACACCAAAAGTTATATGAATGCCAAGCCAAGAAGCAAGTGCAAAGACTTGATCAAAACCCTAACATATTCGAAGTAACATATAGAGGAAACCACACTTGCCACATGTCCTCCACAGCATCATCATCAGTTCCACTTCAACAACTACTTGTGGACATAACACAAAATAACAGTAACACCATTTCCTCCCAATTTTCTCCGACAATGAACCTCCACCCTGGTGGCGGCAGTTGCACCGCTGCCAGCTGTGGTGGAGCCTCCACTTCAAGATTCGGTGGTGATTATCCTGTGGTGGATATGGCTGATGCTATGTTCAACTCTGGTAGCAGCAGTAATAACAGCATGGAATTTCTCCTCTCTCCCGAAGATAAAAGTGATCCAAAAATTGAATAGAACAAGAGATGAAGATTAGTTTGGCTAGCTGCTTAAGGGGCAATATTACACTAGGAAGCCGAATATATATAATGTTACGGAGAATTATATTATTGGTTAATCCAATTATATAATCAACGAATAATAAATTAGTTGCATAACTTCAGTACGTGATGCTTTATTACTAGAAAATGAATTTTAATGTCTAACCTTTTTCTTTAAAAAAAAATTAAGGGTTTTTTTTTTTAAATTATATTTGACACTCACATTCCTTTTAATCAAAAGGGGCTCAAAACCCCAGTCCTGATGTTAATTTTTTAAATGAGGTTGCTAATGGGAAAGTTTGTTTTCTTGGGTTTCTACTTTCTAAATGTTGGGACAAGTAGGTTAGAGCATCTCTTGTGTAACAGGTTGGAAGATTTAGTTATAGCTTGTTCTATACTCAAAATTTTGAATTTAATTTTGGAGATGGCTAGTCAAATTTAGAAGTCCAAAAATTGGAAAATACCTATGATATGTTAGCAATAAGATTAATTATAATAACATAAGTCTTACTTGTTCCTTCTTCATAATGTACAAATAAGTTTTTCACCTTATCTAGTGGTACAACAAATGTATAACATAAACCTCAAGAAAGACATCTCACACCATATATGCTACATTTTATAGAGTGGAACACATGCAGTAAGTGTTCTGATGTGTTGCATATCATTGCATATTCTACATGGTTTTCATTAATGGTTTTCAAGCATTATTTATTAATGATGTAGGTTTAGCTTTGTGTACATATTTCTTAGTTTTTTCTTATCTAGGACTTTTCTATGCTTTATGTGAGTTTGTTTGTTGTAATAAAATTTTGCACAAGCTGGTTTTACTCTAAGGAGGAGCTCTTGAAGACATATAAGCCTTCTAAGCGCAAGCAGTATGGAAAAATTTGAGAAAATCTTGAAGAGAAACTCACCATGCATCCATGGTGGCATTCACCACTCATTGGTGGCGCTCTTATGATGTTGTATGTTGCTTTTGCACATGTGTCATCATATGGTGGCACTCACCACACCTTGGTGTCACCTCTCTAATTCTAGAAATCTCATTTGCACATGTGCCACCTCATGGTGGCACTCACTGGCGCTTCCACTGATGTCACATCTCTTTTTTACAAATCCACCACTCTGAGGTGACACATAAGAAAGTCTTTTTTAATTTTTATTGCACTTGGAACCTGATTTTACCCAAAATATAAATTAACCTCTTAAGGTTAAGAAAAAGATTTTGAACCTTTATGTTTAGTTAGTGAAAAATGAAAGCTTGCATTCCTCTTTATCTCTAATTTTCCATGTTTGAATCCTATATTTTTTTTACCATTGTTTTGTTTTTCGTGACTGTGTAAGTAGTCGTCTTATCCTATGATTGAGGTTTATCCCTTTGATAACTATTGATGTTTAATTTAGGTATCCTTATATGTTTTTTTTTTGTTTTTCTTTTTGATTTCTTTCCTGTTGAATTTACCTATGTGAGAAGCCTGATAACTACTTTTGATAATTTTAGACATTTGGAAAAGAATTAAAAGGTGAACCTAATTGTTGGATTCATGGAAAAGAAACTTAGGCATTAAATCATGAAAGTATGTTTAATCCTCTAAGGACTAATTAAATGAATTAACAAAGAAATCAATGGGTTTAATTGAACATAGGTATCACAAAAAATAGAAAATTCAGTAATTTATACCTTATATTCTGCAAAAGAATGGAGATTACCTTAGGTTAATTCACCTTCATAGAAAATCAGTAAAATCATATATAAAGGTAAAACAATTTAGTCAATAACAAAGTATTGGTGTGAACCCCAATCTTAGAAACTCCCTCGTCATTAAATTTACCTGATTTTATTAATTACTTGTTAATTTTAAATTGATTCACAATTTCTATTCACAAAAACAATCTTCTAGATTTTCCCTTTGTTTAATGGATTTGCCTAATTAACCTCAACCAAACCAAAGATGGGATTAAACAATTTCATCCTATGTGGCCAAATATAATTAGAACAACTATATTAAAAGTTGAATCCATTTGTTTAGATTTTTTTTTTATACACAATTTTGAATAATTATATATTCTTTTCATTGTTTTCACTAATTTTTAATTTTGTCCACTTTTCAGATTTAGGGTTTTTTATTTCTGAATTTGTTTCTAATTTTTGCATCTCCTATAAGAAAATGACGACATCTAATTTTTTTTTATCCAATCTTACATCTCTTGGAGAAACTCATTCCCAAATTGATAACAGTTGGATACAACATAAAAACTCACACGCTCTACACTCACGCTGCGGAAACAAAGTTGAGAGAAATTTGCTATTTAACACTCACGCACACTAGAGATCGATCAATAGAGGAATAGAAACTGCACTATTTGTTTTCAATCATTCTCATGAATTGTAAACCGATACTGTAACCACGATGCAGCCAAATTGTGTCCAAGTGGTGCAATTTGCTTAGGCGGTGCAATGGAGGAGAAAAAGTTAGGGGCTGAAGGTTTAATGCTATTACTAAAAAATATAAGGAAGAGTATATAATTAATCAAAGATTTGTGTATAAAAAAACTTAAAATGTGGATCTAACTCATAATATAGTTGCTATAATTCTATTGGATCATATAGGATGAGGTTATTTAACGTTATTTTTACTTAGGGGCAATTAGATGAGCCTTGTTTAATTCATATTGAATAATGATAATTGCAAAGCCAAACATGTGATTAATGTGGATTCATTATTTCAATGTTATCCTTGTCTCCTTTTATTTCCATATATGTGTTAAGTAAGGGGAAATGATAATTATTTGTTTTTTTTCCTTCAATCTATTGAATAATATAAATATTTTTTTTACTTTTTATTTATTTTCTCTTCTTTTCATTTTTTTAATGTATTTTATTTTTTTCTCATTTTTTTCATTTAAACAAAGTTTAAATTTGATTAAACGTTTTATTAATTATTGGTAAGTCTTAAGAAAAAATATAATTCGTTCAATCGGCAGCCCTAATTTTAATTTATCTTTACAAACTGTAGGCGCCCTCCAGTTAAGTATAGCTGTAAGTCTTCAATAGAAAAGCAAAATAAATTAATCTTTATAATTGAAAGCACGTATTTTTTAAAAAATAATAATAATAATAATAATTAAAAGACATTGATTTAAGCAAAATACATCTAGAAACCATACACTAACTTTTTTCCTTTCCAGGGCAATAATTATCTTTTTGCCATCGCTATTTCGTGTTAGGGAAGGAGTCTTGGGTTATGAAGAGACTCCAAAGGTAGAATCAAAACAAAGTCTTCAACAATGTACTAAATGTTCTTGAAAAAGACCCATTTTGTTCATTAGCTAGCTAGCTTGAGCTATAGCTAGTTTTGTTTGTCTGATTATGTATCTTCCACCCATTAATTGCCTTCTCAATACGCATATATCCTTGTACTCCACTTGTTGGCGACATTCTGTCCCACTCGCTAAAGTTTCCATATCTGTCATGTTTAGTTTGCTTTGCGAATTCATCCTCTGTTTAATTCCATGCCCGTCATACATACAGAGGCTTATTTGACTTGGGATATATTTGGTAAACTAGCTGAAAAGTTACTTAAAATTGAAAAAAATAATTTATTCAATTAAAAATGTTTGATAAAATTAGTTGTTAAAGTAATTAAAATGAAAAATATTAAATAACAGAAATAAACATATTAATATTTTACTATTTTATATTATATTTTTTTCATGTTAAGTATTCTACTATTAATCTTATATTATTTCTTAAAATATTTTTATCAAGTTTAAAATAATATAAGAAAATACACTTAAGTAGATATTATCCTTTTATTATGTTAATTAATATAATAGTTAAAATAAATAATCTAATATAAAATTATTAAAAAATAATAGACAAAATATAGTGTTGAAATAATAAATTAAATATTATAAATCGTATAATGATTAAAATAAATATTATAACATAAAAATATAAAATAGAATAACAAAAGGATAAGCAGAGAATTTCATACATACATTAAGAATAAAAAAAGAAGAAAATATAAAAAATTAAAAATTAGTATTTTAATAAACATTACTTCAAGTAACATTTTTAAAAATACTAGAAATTATTGAAAAATTACTATAAAAATTTATTATCAAATAATTAAATTAATTTTTCAGTTAATAAAAGAAACTAGATGTTAATTGAAATTCTTTGTCGAACATAGTTTTATTTTGATGACAAACAAAATATTTTAGGGTAGTGCGATTATGTCTAGTCTTGTAAAAAGGATGAGAGAGACACCAAAAATAAATGAAAGAATTTGTCATGAAGAGTATTATGATAAATAATATTTTGAAGTTTTTATTTTTAAGTATACATGTCGAATGAGTTCACCATATTTATATGGCTGATTTCATCTACATGTCGAATGATTTCACCATATACTAAACTTAATTACTTGGCTAATTGGAACCAATGTACATGTCCCATAACCCTTTATAATAATCACACTATGGGTTCATAGGTTCATGCATGACACTGCCTTACAAGGAGACAAAAAGAAAAGGAAGCTATATATGCACACATATGGTTTATATATTATATGTAGCACTTATACAAATAGTTGACTCAGTATATGTTATTGAATCAATATTTTCAAAGCACATTTCAAACACACATTAAGATACATTTCATAAGATTGATTTGGTGATATTGAAAAAAATTCAAGTCTCACATCCATTAATGATAAAATCAAAATAGAATATATAAATGAGGGATAACTCTCACTCCAAAACTCAAGTCTCACATTGATTAAAGATAAAATCAAAATAACTTATATAAATGAAGGGTAATTCTCATCTCTTAAACTAGTTTTTGGGGTTGAGTTAGGTCCAAACTTACATTCTAAAAGTCTAAGATGATACTTGTAACACCCCGGATGTGTTATCATTAATAATATCATAAGCGCGACATCGGCGTTAAATAAACGCGGTGCGGAAGCAATAGAATCGTTTTTCTTGATTACATTATGTATGGAATATAAAACACAACACAAAGCATCATAGAAACAAGCCCCTGCCGATCCAGATAAACAAAACATACAAACACAGGCAGATATACACAA
>PYAF01000457.1:402262-461099 GCA_007407185.1 Glycine tomentella | reverse complement strand
ATCTACGAACATATATTTATCTACAATTGTATTTCTTTGCACTATAGGTAATACCTATAGTTTTCCATGTATAGATAAAAGTCCTAAACTTCTATCTACAATAGTATAATATTGCCTCTAGATAAAAGTTACATTAATTAAAAAAAAATAAAAGCGTACAATAACAAATAAATAAAAAATTTGATTGCCCTCAATATCTATAATAATAAATAAAAGTGATATAGATTATTATAACCACTACTTGGTCTCTACTTTTATTTGTCTATTTTACCCTCACAAGTTTTTACATGTTTAAAACAAAAATAATATCAGTCATATACAAATAGGGAATAAAAAAATGAAAAATCTTTGATATAATATTCACTTTCATCTAGTCAATTTTGTTCATTTCTCTCACCTCTACCCACTCTCTCATCAATTAAAATTACCCAATTGTAACTATACATCACTTCAAGCTTGAAAAACTACACACTTTCTTTTTTATGTACATTATCTATAAAATAATTGCACCGCTATTCAACTCCCATTCAATTATCATTGCTTCCAGTTTTCTTCTCTCCCAAGCCATATATTGTGTTCTTTTTCTTCCTATTATTTCAGTGTTATTGCATTCTCCATTCTTTTAATAATTTTGATCAAAGGCGTTTTTCTTAATGACAAGAATTTTGGTACATAGCATATTTTTTCTCTCAGGTCCTTCTCCTCTAGTCATTCTCATGACTTTATGTATTTATCTTCAATTTTTTTTATTCCAACTCATTTTTATACATCTTTCTATATTTTGTTATTAATTATCATTTTAATTAATTTAACAGGTCTTTCATGGGATACGCTGTTGGAAACTACCATTGTTAACGAGAAGACACTTTATGAAAAAAGGGGGAGGGAAAATATTTTTTCAAAACAAAAATTATTGTGATTTTTCTATGATAATTATTTGTGCTATCCAATTTGTTTTTAGTTTTTTCATTTAGAGTGTGTCATTCTTTAAACAAAATTTAGAATATTAATTTTTGATGTAATAACACAATAAAAATGTAACACTCATGTACAATAACGACTCTATTTTCATTAACAATAATAAAATGGATCAAACGTGTTAAATATTTTAGATCTAATATATTACTAAGCAAATTTCTATTACTTAGTATGTTGATACAGTTTTTACTGCTCTCCCATACTTTGGATGGATGAGTAACACCTTTCTATATATAATTGGATCATAAAATGTGATCATTTTACAGTATCCTACAATAGAAAAGAAAAAAACAAAGGCCGAAATTTTTTCAGAATATAAGACTTGATTTTAATATCATTACAAAGAAATTGCATTGAAGAAAACCAACCAAAATTAAAATTTATAAGTTTGAAGTCAGATTAATGACCATCGAAATGAAATGATAGAAAAGAACAATGACTCAACTATAGGTTTTCCGGTAAGCATTAAAATCCTTGAATTTAATTACATTGAGATATAATTAAAATAAGAAAAATATTAGATGATAATGTGACTTTTTTTATACCATGATTGCATTCTAATTAAATTCTTATATTTTTAATTAACTTTTATTAATAAACAATTGAAAAAAAAGTAGAGACAAATAAGAGACTATTTTGCTCCAACCAAGTAGAATCGCAATGGGAGGTAAACCAATTTCGTACAAATTAATTCATGTGTTTTGTAATATAAGAAAAGTTATAATAAAAAGTTAGTTTTTTCTTTTAAAGAAAATGAATCCTTAACAAAAAATAATTAATACAGTAATATTCTCTACACATAAATGAAAAAATACTTTTATTTAGACTTTATTATCTTTAATAAGTCACTTTGCATTTAAAAAAAAGTTATTCACCGAAAAACTTTTTTTTTTCTTACTTTAGATACCACATTAACAATTTACAGTAACTTTAGAATATAATCTTCACGGCCTTTTAATCATTCAAAATAAAAGGCATTTCATAATTTTAAAAAAATGGGAAAAATAGTTATATATCATAATAAATTTATTGATTTTTAAAATAATTATTTTTAAATAATTCAAATAATAATTTATAATTAAATAATCATATTTTATACTGCATAAGTATTAAACTCAATTAAAATCAGTAAACCACCTAACATTAAGCGATTAAATACTTTTCTAAAGATAAATAATATTAAAATGAAAATTCTCCGATAATGAATATATAATTATATATAGCAGTAATAAATATTCTCGGACCTTTGAGAATTTAATTGAAATTGAAGGGTTGCTCCTAGGGTTCGCTTTCGCGGTTGAGATTTGAGAATTGACTCTGAGAATCGAGAAAATGGCCGGTTTACCAGCGAGGCTCCGTCTCCAATCCGCCGACGTCAAAGCTGCCGCCTTGTGGGGAGTTACCGCCGCCACTGGCGCTCTCTACCTCATTCAGGTTAGCATCCCGTTTTTCCTCCCTCCGTTATTCCGATTCTCAATTATTATGTCTGATGTTAAGGGTTTGTGCCCTATGCCTTGTTTGGCTCTTCGCATTCGGTGACGTTTCATGCTGATCTGAAATTTAGTTCTCGAATTTCTGTTTCTATGTAGCCTAATCGAAACTCATTCGGATCGCCTCGTATAAATTTGTATTCTAAACTTTATGGTTTATTTTTTATCGATTGTGTTTATTTTACGTCTTAGCGCGTTTTCTTTTTCCCCCGATCGATCGCCGATGTGGCTGTCTTATTGATTGGTTCTATAATCACGTGTTGGAGATTAGGTTAATGGCTTCTTAGGTGCAGTGTTGTCATAAATTGCGTGGACTTTTGGATCTTTGTTTGCATATCGCTATAATGTACTCTTAACTAGGGTTTTTGTTACGTTCTTAAAATTCAGTGTGCAAAAATATTTAGGGGTGAGGTTTTCATGTAACTTGTAGTTTATTATCTCCTTAAATGCATAAAAGAGAACAATGAAGCCTTCCTGAAAATACAAATAATAATTGAGGGATAGAATCCGTGTGCTCAAACAATGTACATGAAGAAAGACAAAAATGGAATGAAGAAAGATATGGAGATCTTTTTTTCTGTTTCTTTTGAGTTTCTGTGCCTTCCTCCTCATCCTACCCCCCCTTTCTTTGTGATTGAAATGCGAAGAAAGTGGAAGAAGATAACAAAGTAGGCAGGCATAACTTCTCACCTGTTCATTGATGCAATGGAGAGGTATAAGTTTTGTTTGATTTTATATTATCTTTTAGCACTAGCACTTCTCTTTCTTTTTTGCTGAATTTTTAATAGGTATATGAGTATTTACATAATACTAGTTTCATAAAATTTAGTGCATGCTTGTTTACCATCTAAAATCAATTTTACAGTCTGACTTGTTTTGATGGGAATTTTGTGGTTAAAATAAATTTTGACACACGTATGAATAAGATTAACAGTTTAAAATCAAAACTATCAAAATCAGTTCTACCAAACTGTAAAATAAATGAGAACTTAGTTTATTAAGATTCATTGATATTTTTAAGCAGTGCCTTATATAATGTTGTTTCATAATTTTAACTGTCTATTCTGTTTTATGATGGACCAGATGTGTTTGGTAGTTTTTGTTTGTGATGATATGGAAATCTTCTGTGTTACAAATTCTACTACAAAGTTGCAACAAAACTTGATTTGTATGATCTGCTTTTGATGTGTGTCTTATTGAGTGCATTGCTTGTTGAATTCAACATTCCCTCCTCATTACAGTAGAAAAAAAGTAAATGCTGTCCTGGTACATGATCCCCTGCTTCAACTTTGAGGATGAAGATTGACTGAGCAATCCAATGGGTGGCTTGGGTCTATGAAATGACCACAACCCTTGGATATAGATCTTGATTTTAATGATGTTGTTTGTAAAAAAACATTTGATATGGACTTTTTTTATTGGTAAAAACAATGGAGACTAACACCTTACACAAATAGAAAAATGTAGAAAATTAAAAGATAAATCTTTTGTTATGCTGATGCTCAGAACCCCTAGTCCAAACCCTTCAAATCATGGCTACCTGCACTACCTATCCCTCCCTCTTTTCCTTCAGTGCTCAGCATTTGTTTATGCTCCAGACTTAATGACATGAATATTCCCCTTATTTTCTATTTTGTCTTCCTCACCCCATGTATTTATTCTTCTAATTATTTTCCATTTCTGGTTGAATATAACTCAGTAATAGGGGTCTATGACCTTTTTTTCTTTTTTATCTCTGTATAACCTTTACATGATGATGAACAAGACATACATAGTTAACTAACTGTATAGAAAGGACTGTGGTAGTGACTCCAAATGGAATATACTTGAAGTGGGATATGTTCAGTTTCTGAATAGAATGAGGCCCATTTCAGTACTCTTGGGATTGGTCAGCTTTCTTTAGGATGTTGCCAGAAGTTGGCTTAAATATATTCTTCCTTGCTGGTGGATTAATTATCATTGTCATTGCTATTCATGGTTTTCTCCATTTTGGTAATTTGTGTCTGTGTGACATTTTGCTTCTATTTATGTATTCATATCTCGATTCTTGTTGATTCTGAGTGCAGTTTTAATTCATTTTTTTTTTCAAATCATTAACAGCCATGGGGATGGTTGAAGAAGACATTCTTGGAGAAGCCAGAACCTGAGCAAAAATGAGTTGGCTTCTGAGAAGAGTGGTTAGAATTTTTGGATCATGCGGTCAAAGAATAACAGTCGAATAATGTTAATTTCTGCTGCGGTCTTCTCGCACCTGTGTTTTATGTTATGTATTTGGATACTAAATTTTAATGTTATGCGCTGATTGTTTTTAACGGAGATTTTGTTTTAAATCAACTTCCTTCTTGCTCCGTGTTGAACAAGCACACTCTAGATTTTGTGGCAATAGCATTCTTTGCCGAGGATGATAATACAAAGATATATTTGCTATTTGGGAATGGTCACCATTCTATAAAGGACCACGAATTCGCAAGTTGAAATAGTTGATAAGCAATTTGAAATAGTTGATAAGCTTTGAAATAGTTAAAAGCAGAAAAATGAAGCACGAGATGGCTAGAGTTGCTCAAAGCTCTAGTTTTTAAGGACGTGAGAATTATAAATTTAGGTGATATATTTCTATAATGATTAAGACTAAATGTTAGTAGTTCAATGATGGCTATTTTAAAGATTATCATCTACAATTATTTTTATGATATAATGATCTATATTATTTTTATTTCTTATGATAATAAGAATTTTTTATGCTATATTACTCTGTTAGTTCTGTTTTTCTTTAAGAGGTTAACGTTTTTTTTTGTTATATAATTTTTTTTATGTATAACCTTTTTTTTATCTGTTGAACTTGATTCTTTTATTATTAAAATATTAAAATGTTCTCTTCTGGTGGACAAAAAATATATGCAAATTATTTGTTTGTTTTCTTAATGTCGTTAGTGAGAAAATAGATTGAAAAGAGTTATTAAATTGTATGTGTTTTGGTAATTAAATAATTACGATGAACATTTAATAAGGAAAAAATATGTTTTTAGTATTTGTATTTTCATCAAATTTTGTTTTTTCTCCCTAAATTTTTATATTTTTTAATTTAGTCTTTAATTTTTTTAAAAAATATTTAGTCATTTTTTACAAAATCTTCACTAACCACATTAGATTAACTTGTGTCTAGTGTGGCAAACATTGGTACTTTTTTTTTAAATAAAATAATTATAAATGTTAAAAATTGATTATTATTTTTAAATGAAGTTATCTAATGTTTCTCTCAAACATATTGAACTCTAACTTTCAACGATTTCATTTCTATCTTGGTTTCACCTTCATTTTTTCAATAATTTGTGTTGCAGTTTTATAAATATGTTCTGAAGTCTTCTTTTGATTTTGTTTGTTTATTAAACACATTTTTCGAACATCAAAGAAAGCTCTCTTCACACTTCACACAAAGTTGTGTGCATGAAGAAAGTAACCAAGAAAAAGTGAAATTTCTTTCTATTTTAATTCTCTTTAAAAATAAAACCTTTAGTTTCTATTGAATTTTTAATTCAAAATAACACATGGAATAATGCATTATCACGTTTATAAAAAATAATGGTCACCATGTAATTTATTAATCACGTAATAAATGACATCCACATCATATCATATGTGAGGTGGGATTAAAAACATGGTTTTAATAAAGTATATGGATTAAATTAAACAATTTAAAATTTTAGGGACTAAAAACAATAAAAAATAAAAATATAAAGATTAAAAGCATATTTTTTTCCTTTTAATAATAAAGGATAGAGTTGAATAGATTAAACAAAAGAATAGAAAGACTAAAGTAATTTAGACTACATTTTTATTGTTTGGTGCTTCATAAAAAAAGGTTACGTGAAATTTATGCAAATTTCACTAAATAAGGGAAATTTAAATGGTTACGAAAATAGCACGTGACAGAGTGGATTGCAAGTGATAAAGGGTGGAATGGTGCATTACAAACAGTTGTTACTTGAACATCTCTTTTAATTCTTTTTAGAGAGTTCAAAATTGAGGCAGATTCATCGTACGAATGGTGCAGCTTACATTGCTTAAACAATGTTAAGTACCAGTAAAAAAAGCAGCAGCAATGTTAAGTAATACAAGTGCATTTAATCTTATATTTTTTGTCTCTTATTTGGTGTGCATTTGATAGAATCAAAACTGACCTGCCCCTTACAGTTACATCCCATCCCCCGAAAGTTGTCATAGCATATCAGAATAATCAATATCCATTAAGAAAACACAGGGCAACAGTAAATTCAATAATACATCATTTAGACCAAACATGAACCAAACCATTCCTATTGCCTGTATAGATCTCATTGCGCTCTTCATCATAGAAGAGAGCATCTACTGGAAAGCCTTCGCTCGCTCTTATTTTGGCAACACACTTGCCAGTTAAGATGTTGCTGACATTAATGTAACCTGCTGCATAAAAGAAACATAAAACATCAGTAATGTACCTTGAAAGATAGACACTCCTTAGCAAAAGATTGATATGTTATCACAGACACTTTTACAACTACTATTTATTTCATATAGATTTGCTATCATGTTTTGCATTTTAACATATCAAGTCAAAATGTTAAACATTTAGCTAAATCAACTCTTAGTAGGTCTTATGATCAAGCAACAATAAACGCAGAAGGTGTCATAAATTCACTTCGGCTAACTTCTGTCAGCTCAAAAGTCCGCTCCTAAAATTAATTATAAGTCAGATAGCTGGATGCAGAGTCATGTATAGCACAATACACATAGGGGAGAAAACTACTTACATCAAGAATTTGGAGCTTCTCATATTCTTGCTTGATAAGTAGCTTTTCATTGAATTGTTCAATAAACCTTCTTATTCTGATAAAGGAGATGGTTGAATGACTTCAAAACAGTACCATCTTCTATTGAAAGGATTTTAAGCCGGACGTGGCTACTTGCTTTAGCAAAAATCAACAACATGATTCCCAACTAAAAAATATCATCAAACAAGAGCAAAGGAGTGTAAATAAAACAGGACCACCCAAAGAAACTATAAAATGTAGAAAAACTAATAAATTTTTAAAAATTCAATAGCTAATGTGATATAATTTCAGAAACTTGTGCATGACTAGACCAGCACATCTATGGAAGTGTTTTGTAAAACTGAAACTAAATACAAGCTCGTTAAGAAAAATTACCTGATCTTAATCGCTTGGACATTTTTATCAGAAATAGAGAAAAGCATCGTATAATCTTTCAGGTCAAATACCTTGTATATGCTACGGGATTAAAGAGAAAGACAAGTATCACTATCAAGAAGCCTTCATATATTAATTATATCCCCGCACAGAAGTATCAGAACAGTAAAACATTTACCTATCTTGAGCAGAGTACGTTAATATCTTCCCATTTATATCATCAAACTCTACAAAACCTGGCCACTTCAGAGACTCGGACTCAAAAATAGCAAAGCCAGCATCTAGCTTACCCCTTCTTATGTATCTGAGAATGACACAAAATCTTAGCATAGACCACAACTCAAACCTGGACATCAACTAATGCTATTATTTTTTTGAGCAATTTTGTTCTCTATCTTTCTCTCATGAGGGGAGCAGGGTTTTAAATAATATGTTATAGTAGTAGTAGCAGCCCCTACCTGCTGTAGAAGAGCAGTTTAGTGTGGTGGTCGAAACGGACCAAATAATTTGCTGAATAGCAGCAGGATAGTATGTTTTGACTCCAAAAGATCCTTTGAAAAGAGACATTATGGCTTTTTATTTTTTTTTTTTTGGGGGGGGGGGGGGGGGGGGATATTTTTGGGATTTAAATTTCCAAGAAAGAAATATACAACTGTAATAGTAGGAAAAATGGTAAAGACTTCGACTTAGAAGATGATGGTTGATGATTCCTATGTAGAAAATTTGTATTTGACTTTGTTGGCATTTACTTATGTTTAAGACACCGATGACTTTTGATTGTTAATTATGAGTGTCATGAATTTTGAGTCATTTTATCATTTTTGAGAATTTATATGCACCAATATACATAGAATCAATCTCAGATAGCAAAGCGAAGCGACCACCTCCAAAAATGGGATAGCAGGATATTAGATGGATCCCACAATTCTATATATATATATATATATATATATATTAAATAATTAATACTATTGTAAATGCTTAGAAATTGAAAAATTACTCAAAATTCATGAACTATTCATAATTAGTACTTAAAACAAAACATACAAGTAGAAGACAAAAGAGTTACCAAACCACTGTATATGGGTAAGAGTTACAGAAAAACAAAGAACTATACATAATACTTGTGCTTCTGCATTTCAAAGAACTGTAACCGTCTGAAGCATATACAGAAACTATGATGAACGAGACATTATTTTTGTTATGAAACATACTTCTTATAACTTCACCAAGAGTGACATTCAAAAAGCATATCCTTTGATTGGTCTCTGCATCAAACAGTTGAAACACGTCACAAATAAAATATATCCATTTCAATGTCACAAATAGAATTAAGCAACAAACAAATAGCAGATACTAATACTACCTCGGCTAAATGCTGCACAAACACCCAATGGTCAAGAGCTAAAACAATCAATGATTTCAAGCATATCATATTCTTCCTGTAAAGAGAACCATCAGAGATATCACAACAAGTGCAGGAAATGAACCATCAATGATTTCAAGCACTATACTATTCCACCACATACAATAGTTTAAAATGTTTAACCGCACGCAAGTAGTGGAGATAAAAATGAAATGAGCGGAAAGTTGATATTTCACTAGTTTGGTGAGTGAAAGGATTATAGAAATGAAATGAAAATTAGTAGGATTCACATGTTTTCTTTCACCTCAAAACTGAGATGAAATGAATGGAAAGTGTGGGAAAGCTAGTCCCTTTTTATGTTTCCAAAACTTCTCTTCATCCAACTCGCATAACCCATGGGAGAGATCTAGATCTATTAGGATAATCAAATATGTTGGTTGATATTCAAAAATTGATTTGTTGTATGTATTAGGATAATCAAATATGTTGATTATGCACATATAAGCGAAGACGAGCCTAGAATAGTAAAAGTAAAACAAGAAAAGGAGTGGTTTGTTGTAAACAAAGAAGATAAATACAAGGGTAAAATTGAAATTGTAAAATAATTTTAATTTTATCATTTTATTACCTATTAAATAACTTTAATTAGATCTTTTTTTTTCTCTTTTCATATCTCTTTTCTTTCTACCGCACAACTC
Organism: Glycine tomentella; assembly: GCA_007407185.1. Taxonomy (NCBI): domain Eukaryota; kingdom Viridiplantae; phylum Streptophyta; class Magnoliopsida; order Fabales; family Fabaceae; genus Glycine; species Glycine tomentella. Next base: position 451,384 of record PYAF01000457.1, on the reverse strand, counting down.
CACTTTCTACTTTCTTCCATCTCTTCTCTTTCACTCCAACTGATCACTACCTTACTAGTTGATAAAGGTGAAAGATAGTGAAAAAAGAGTGAAATGAACAATAAAATTTAGTGAGACTCACTTTTATTCTCTATTTAAATTCAAAACTTTCATTTCTTTTCTTTCCACTTTATATTTGATAGAGAAATGTGAAAAAGGAATGCAAAAAAGTGAAAGGGAGTGTAAAGTGAAGTGGTTTGGTAGAGATGAAATAAAGGATAAAAGTGATAAAAGATTTTACTTAAAGTAAAGTAAAAAAAGAAAAAAAAATTGGATAAGGAAGGATAATCGATTATGCATTTTTGCATAATCAGTTATGTTAGTATTGAAAGTGTGAGAGCCTTGTTTTTCTCTTCCGTCTCTCTTCTCACTTTTCTCTCTACTTATTTTATCTTCTCTCTCTACTTTCATCTTATTTAATCTCATCTTAGGGTAAAAGTTTTATTCCATGAGACCCATATTTCTTTTCAAAAATTACAGCTACAATTAACCCCTAATAAACATTCTTCTCTAAATCAGCTCAATTAAGTTACATTTCACATTCATCCACTTAAATCAAATATCCCCTTACAATTTGGTTTGGTTGGTAATGTTGTCCCACCAACACAATGGACATAGGCAATGGCTAGACAGTTTTTAAATATATATTGAGATTAGATTAATTTTGTGTCTACCTTATTATAATGCAATATTAATATCATATAATTTCTCAACCATCCTCTTTTTCTTTCACCACCACACTTTTGCTATTGTTGGCGAAGACGTCCTCATTGACGATTTAGCTACCAACAAATCCCTTGTGGTCGCCAACAACACTTTGTCATACAAGCAATTAGATTAATCTAGTGTGGTCTTTTGACTTGAACTTAGGTATCCGAACTTATGAAGATGATTTTTTACATCGATATAAATATGACATTATTTATATTAATTATACATATAACGATATAAAAAATTAATACACGTAAGTACAAACTAACTATCAGTATTATTTCAGGTCCGACAAATGGTCATAGTTTTGATGTAACATGATTTCCATTTCTTTCCCAAAATGGGTTTTAATTAAGTTCCCTACTTCAAATTGAAGGATGCTTGTTTTCCTTTCCAAAATTCCAATTTGGGGTAACTTTTTGCATTGCATGGTACACGCAGGCGAAGTGATCCGGTTTTAAAGTTGCTGCTTTGAACTCTTTACAGACGCCAAGTATCTTTCAAGTTCTAAATTCCTACCAAAAAAACAAACAAAATAACAGAAAGACCAAACCTACACTACCTACCGTGTCCTCCTAGATATTGAAAACAAAAAAACCTTTGCTTAAAGTTCAGATTTCAGACTCTTTTTATAAAGAAATCTTCTCATTCATCTATCCTCCTAAAAATAGGATAACAAAATTGAAAGAAAAAAAAAAAACTGCCCACCACATTTTACACACCTTATGACCCGTTCCAATCCCAACTTTCCGCCAGAAAAGATAGTATTTCAAAGCAAATAATGTTTTCAAATTCAGTAACACTTCAAATATTTCAAAGAACAGTGCTAAATAATTAATTTAAAAGAATTCTATGTCAAAATATAAATTTTGTGCATAATACTTTAATATAATACCATATATATTAAAAGAATTTAATTTTCATTACGCTCTCTATAAAGATTTTATACACTCAATCATTTACTAATCATTTTAGATAAATCTATTAGTTAATTGGGTAACAATATAAAAAAGTGATACATTATTAATATATTTTAATTATATTCATATTAACATAAACATTTAACTTCCATCTACTATTAATTTTTCTAGACCAAAATAAATTTTTATTCTTTAAAATTATTTTCAAAAAAATGAAGCACCAAAACAAAAATTAATAAAAAAGTAAAATGATCAACAGTACATTTTAACCATTTGTATAGTATCAAGTAAATTTTTAGAGTGATTATTATAAAAAATAATAATAATTAATAATAATTTTCTAAAACTGTATGATGACAAAGATTAAAGAATCTTTACAGTCTCTCCCAATATTTAAATTAAATTCTAAGTAAAAGATTTTTCCCTTTTCTTTTTTCTTTATAAGTTAGTAACATTATTCGATTCCCTAATGCACAAAAGACGCAACACGAACCGTTCGATCTGTTTAATCCATGATGATCCTCCGTTTAAATGTCACACTAGGTGGTCTGTTGAGACTTCTCGTCTTCCTCTTTCTCTTCCTCTCACTGGCGACACCACCGCGGCCGCAGGAGACAACGACAACGAAAACATTATTCTCCATTCTCGTGAGTTCTCACTCTCTTCTCTAATGTCTGGTTTCACTATTTTTTCTCTTTATGTTTTGTTTTTCATTAATTTGGTTGTTTGGGTTTTTGATCTGTTTTCAGGCAGAGAGAGTGGTTGGGTTCGATGGAGAAAGAGTTGGTGGAATTGTACGAAGCGGCGAAGAAGGCGGCGGACGCGGCCATCTCCGGCGACGGCGAACATGAGGAAAGCAGATGCATCGATGCGCTTGAGCAGCTCAAGAAGTTTCCCGTTAATTACAAGATTCTCGTCAACACCCAGGTTATTTTTCTCTCATTATTTCCTCTTTTTTCCTATCTATTTTTTTTTAGGTTTTGATTGGTTTGTGTTTTCGGATGAGGAATTTTTTTTATCATGAAATTATTTTTTTGCGGGGGAAAGTACAGAAGAAAAAAAAGGTGTAATTTGAGGTTTTTTGTTTGTGGGAAACAAGTGCATACAATGTTAGGTTGTATGATATGATATGTTTGATATTTTGTAAAGGGTAGGGTTCAATTGAAAACAGAATACATCTCTCGTTAAATTTTGTATGATGTGGTATGTGGTGTGTTGTGTGCACTAAGAAATAGATTTCTTTTCTTTTTAACATTTAGGTTTTTTACTTTTAGGTTCCTTAAATTGTTTGTGGTAGAAAGGATAAAAAACTTTCAGGACCTAGTTTTTAGAAGATAAGATGTCATGCTGCTTCTCGGACTCAAACCGAGATGCTCTAGCACTGTCAGCTGCGTCAAGGAAAAGAATAGAAAACTGACTTGACTCCTTCATGCATGCTCCACTTTTTTGTGTGTTTGGGTGGGGGGGGGGGGTGGCTGGAATTTCTGTTCAATCATTATTCAAAAGGTTTTGGGGGGATGATTGGGCTAATATTTTGTGTATCAGAGAAATTGGGTCTTGCAGTTAGGAGGTGTAGTTTTTATGCCTACCAATGTTAAGAAAGTTGTTTTTCTAGGTTTTGATAATGTTAGGTTACAAAAGGTTTGCTAGTGTTCTCTCAACTAACTTGTTAACAGAAGAATTTTAGTATTGTTCTCAACGTTAGAATGAAGTTGAAGTTACCAAATGTTCCAAGGTTACTGTTTGTATAAATCTACAAATTGTTAAAGCTTCCCAAAACTGTCCTTGTAGTTGGGATATATTATTTGGTAGTGCTGGCTAATGGCTATGGAATTTCTGTTGGGATTTGGATCATTTCCGTTTCCCGCAAAACATGACAATGTCGTGTTTATGAGAGAAAATGACAAACTACTTTGCGTGGAATCTGTTGACCCTGAATCGGTAATGGTGGGCCTGACACAGTAATCTCGGGCTTTCTCTTAAATTGACACAACACTGTCATGCATTTTAGTAATAAGAGAGGATCCAAACTTGATTTGTTGATGAGAAAGTTTGAAAACTTCATTAGCAATTTTTTATTTTTTTCCACTAATATATTAGGTATTTACTATTTAGTGGTTCCATTCTTACCTGTTGCCAGGCACAATTAATTGCTGCTGCTGTTTTATATGGGATTTTTATCTATGACAAAATTGTTATGAGATTTGTGGTGGATTATGGAAAACAGTATTTTTTTTTTATTGAATCAGTTAAATTGGAAATGATTTGATTTGACATTGAAATCAAACCTCACGATTGGAACTCATTAAAGGATTTGGAGGTGACAGTGGATGCTCCATCTGTTCAGAGATGAAACAGGGAAATAAAAAAAATAAAGCAGAAGTAAAAGAGGTGATTCAAATTCAAAATGAAAAAGAATCAAATAGTGAAGAAACTTGAGTGTTTTGATTAACAAAAAGAAAATTTTCTAGAATATTTATAGAGTATAAAAAAGTTGCAATATTTATAGGTAGTTTTATATTGCTGGATTCTGTGTTTGTGAACCCCCGGCTCAGTTTGGTATCCTCGTCTTAAATTGGGGAGAAAAAATGGTTGGGACCCTATTATACATTTTTCATTTAAAGTTCATTCCTCCCCTTAAAAAATATCAGAACACTAAACTGATCTCAAATCTGTATTAATTTCAGACTTGAAGATTTGTTTTATCTTTTTAATGTAATTTTTCAGAAAGATTTGTTTAACTTTTTTAATGTAATTTACTAATTTTTCAGGTGGGCAAACATCTTAAAGTTCTGACAAAGCACCCAAGGCAGAAAATTAAGTCCTTTGCTATTGACTTAATTGAGATATGGAAAGGCATAATTATCAAGGAAACCAGCAAAAATAAAAATGGGGGCTCTGATAGTAAGGCTGAGTCGGCTAATGGGGAGAAATTTATAGCTGGGAAAATGCAGAAGAGTCCTTTGGTGAAGATTGAAAAAGGTGAAGCTGTCAAGGTTGAGAAAATTGATAAGAATGGCACATCAAAGTCAAGCTTTGAAAATATGAAAAAGGTACAAAATGATGTCAAGAATGAGAGAACTGATCGAGCTGCAAGTGTCAAGATGGAAAAGATAGCCAAGGAGGAAAAGCCAATTTCTGGAGCAAAGAAAATGTCATCCAGTTCTACTGCTCCCCCAAAGCTAAAAACTATGATTAAATCCAATGATGCAACACGAGACAAAATAAGGGAAATTCTCCATGAGGCTTTGTCCAAGGTCACGGGAGAGGCTGATGAAGATCTTGTAGCTGTAGTCAATGATTCTGATCCCATCCGTGTTGCTGTGACAGTGGAGTCTGTATTATTTGAAAAATGGGGTCCTTCAAATGGGGCACAAAAGGTGAAGTATAGGTCCTTAATGTTTAACCTTAAGGATTCAAACAACCCTGATTTCCGGAGAAAAGTTCTGCTTGGTGTTGTTGAGCCAGAGCAATTGATCAACATGAGCACAGCAGATATGGCTAGTGAGCAAAGGAAGCAGGAATATCAGAAAATCACAGAGAAAGCTCTATTTGAATGTGAGCGTGGAGGTCAACCAAAAGCTACCACGGATCAATTTAAGTGTGGCCGATGTGGTCAAAGAAAGACGACCTATTACCAAATGCAGACTCGCAGTGCTGATGAACCTATGACAACCTATGTCACTTGTTGTGTCTGCAATAACCGTTGGAAATTCTGTTAGTGCAGTTGTGAACGGTGAGTTTCACTAGAGCTGTTGTCATCTGTTACTGATTTGGGGTATGGAGGTGCGAGTGTCATTATGGTTCCGAATCACAGTCGTGCCAGGATTTTCTATCAGACTGTTTCCATGTAGAAATTTTTAGGCAGAAAATTGTACTTTTTATTCTTTCAGGTTTAATTCAAGTTTTCGAATTATTGTACTTTGCTGCTGTAACTTTATAAGTTCATCCCTTACAAAATTGCATCAATGTTTTTCTCAGGTTCTACTCACAGTAACTAAAGTACTTAACCTCATGGCATCCAACCTATACGATTTGATAACAGAATGGGCAGCTAGAGCTAGGTTATATTCGGAAGCAGAAGTGCGTTGTTTTTTTCTTATTTTTTTTATCGATAAATGAAGGAATTCGAAACACCGATTCAACCTTATATTTTGGAACAGATTTTCATTGTAAGCCTGCTGCACACTGTACAATGTGGTCTGTTCGTTTCATTTTAATTTTGGTGTCAGCTTAGCTTTAGTTGCATGGTGTTGCAAGTAGCTTCGAACCCTTTCGAAGCATCTGCAGTTCAGTTACGAACTCTTACCTTTAAGCTCAGGGGTCATGTGAACTCCATGTTTGAAGAGCCATGAACCAGGCTATTGTATCCCACAGTCCTGTACTCCCACTACTGCATCCGGCATCTTATATTGTATTTCGGAAAATCCATTCTGAAATGCAATGGAAGATAGTGACGAATTTTTTAGAGTAAAAAATAATTTATAATATTTCTACAAAAGAAAAATATTAATTTTTTTATAAAATATATAATGTCATGACAAAAGAATAATTTAAAATACTTAAATTTTTACAAATTATAATTGTCTGTTATGTATTTTAATTGAAAATGCTATATGATTGTTTTATTGTTAATATTAAAATCTCTCTCTCTCTCTCTCTCTATATATATATATATAATAAAATAATCATTTATCTTCTATCATTTGATTGTGTATTTTATTTTTCACAAAAGAGAAACATCTTAAATGACAAACTCTCTTAATCTATTTCTTGTTCTATTTGGAAATTTAGATGAAAACATGTAGTGTAAGGTAGCATATAAATCATTGTGCTTTGTTGAATGTCTATTAGAGGAGCTGAGTATTAAAAATTAAGTTATTATTATGGTCCTCTAATTTTTTTAGGTTTAATTTAGTTCTTCTATTTTTAAAAGGTTTAATTTGATTCCTTAATCTATATATATTAGATTCAATTTATTTTCTTTATGTTTAAAATTTCTAGTTAAGTCTTTATATTTTAAAATGGATTCAATTTGATCTCATTTTTTAAAATATTTGGAGATGATGGAAGAAAAATGAGATTAAATTGAACTCATTTTAAAAAATAAAGAACTTCATTAAATCTTTTAAAATTAAAGGGACCAAATTAAACCTAAAAAATAAATTAGATGATCAATATAATAATTAGATCTAAATATTAAAAAGATAAAATAGTAAAATTAGTTTCAATTTATTCTCTTTTTTATTTCTTATATTTTTTTATATATTTTAAAATATTATCTTATAGCAATAATATCTATTTTTATAAGGTATTTTTTATATAGATATATAAGTAAAATAAATAATTTTAGTGTTGGCAATTGTCCCACAATGAAACACCTGGATTTGTCCCTCAAGAGAGTGATGGGAAATGTCGAATGTAATAATAAGAGTGTAGGAAATAAATATCGTTCAACCATGTAAGATAACAACAGTACATGATCCATGATAAATAACCATACCAATCCCAACAACGTCGACTAACAACATAATCTTTTTGAATATGTTTTCTACACTAAACAAATTTTAAATATATCATATATAAACAGCAGTGTATTTTAAAAAATATCTTTTGACTATAAATTTTGTAATCTTAGTAAGTGTATTTTTGTTTGTAAGATAAAATATATTTTATAAAATAATTTAAAATAATAATACGTGTATTTTTGTTTGTAATCTTAACTATACTTTAATTAACTGAACTAATATGTTAATTATATTAAAAAAAAATTAATGTTAATACATATAATACTAAATTTTTTAATATATACTTAATATACGTATAATTTTACATACTAAATTTTGTAATAATAAATTTTGATCTAATAATTAAACTATAAATTAATTTAAATTATTAGAAAAAAAATTTATTATGTAAAATTAATTTAAATAATTTTCATCTAATAATTAAACTATAAATTAATTTCACATAACAATTAATTTAATTTAATTTCTCTTGTGCAGCAGTGCAGAATTTTCCCAGTACAAAAATCAAATCTTATTTTTTTTCGATTTCCTTTTCCTTCAACAAATTATGAGGTTATATTTAGTGGATGAGATTTAAACAACGTTAAAAAAATGGAAAAAATAAGATCAATTATATCAATTAAATCTTTATCTTGCAGTAAAATAAATAATGTTTATATTATTAAAAATATATTTTATCTACTTTTATATTTTAAATATTTTATATTTTTTTATTAAATTTTACTTAATAGATAAGATTTTATCCTATGTTAAAAAAATATAAAGTTTTATCATCTTTAATACTTAAATACTGGATGTGAATAATGGATCATTAGTGGGTTATTCTTATTAGCACATTATCTATTTCTACAACCACTATGAAATAGTCTTATTCAACCATGAATATAATCAAGATTACACTTTGTAACAAGATTTTTTTATGTAAAAAATTTCTTAGCATATTGAATAGCAAATTGTTGAAAAATTTGTAAAAAAGACGTTTTTGTTATTCTTGCTCTAAGTTGAATGTTGTCTCCGTTCGTGATTGAGCTAGATTCCTTGTAGCAATTCTTGCAAAATACCGCCACATAATATGAAAGTTTAATAATTAATTGCTGTTAAAATTTATTGTTAGATTAAATCAACTTTAACAATTATGAAATTACATTCATAAATGATTGTTTATATATATATATATATATATATAATGATTATGTTTTTGTTGTAATATGGTTATATTTATATAATTTAAGAATAATTTTTAAATTCAATTGTAACAATTTCTTTAATTATATTGTTATTTTTGTGAATTTATTAATTTCATACTTAACTAAAAGAGAGAAATTAAAATGAGGTATATATTAGAGTTTATGATATAATAGAAAGAGAAATATAAAAAAATGAAAGGTGTTAATAGGTCTTTAAAATAAGAGTTTAATGATAATGTATTGATGCAGAGTCATCCAATATGAATAGTCTCCTTTTAACATGATTTATGATTTATTTCATACAAAATATGAATCAAAATTTGAATCTTAAACCACATGCTTAAAAAACACAAATGATTGACACTGTGACTTGTGGTGGTTTGTATATCAATGTAAACCCAAAATCTAACTCTTTGCTCATGGTCGGTTTTCTGCTATATATGCTGTCACGATGGATGAAATGAAAATGCAGCAGTCACATTCAAAAACTTGAAACAAAACAGGCGTAGCAACCACAAAAACAAAAAAAAAGAGTCATAGAAAAAGTGCAGTGATATTATTATATATGTGTACACGGTAATGTAACACAATTTAAACAAAACGCCCATTAACACAATTGGTCATTATTATTCTCTCGATAGGTTTATTTATTTCAACTAAAGTAAAACCAAATTCACTGGCTATTGTTGTTGTTGAGTTCCTTCAGAGCTTGGAATACTCTAGAGCTTCTATCAAATATCTGAGCCCTTCGGTTATAATCCATAGGCTCTTTTCCCACATCTGCACCCATAATAGCTTCCCTCTCCAAACACTCCAACATCTCCACCACCCCTTTTCCTTCTCCCCCACATTTGTGCTTAAACTTTGCCATTCCACTCTCTTCATGTGTGTTCATCTCATCTTCCAACTCTTTCTCCAACTCTCTCACCAAACTCCAACTTGCACATCCCACCACAAAGCTGCCATTACCCTTTCTTTTTTGTGCTACATAGGAAACATGGTTTGACCAAAAGCTCTTGTCCACGTTGAAACCCAAATTCCTCACCTTAAAAGTGAAACCTTTTTGGCATGAAACGATGTGGTTGTTGTTGGAGTTGCTCAAAGGAAGAGAGGAATAGAGCTTGTGTGTATTGGCAAGGCAACAAGAACCCTTCATTTTTTGGCTATTGTTTTCGTAGCATGAGGGCTTTGGCTTTCTATATTTCTAGAGCCTCGGGCTTGTGTTTGCATTTTCCATTTCCATTGAAGGTTGTGTTTAGAAAAAATGTCACGGAAAAAATGTTTGAAGTGACGAAAAGTCAAATGACAATTAGTCTCTATTTCATATTATATGCGTTGATCAATTGACATTTTATTGGTGATTTCGAGATTAAATGTATTGTAACTATATTAAATATTTTTTTTTTAAAATATGTTTAAAAGTAATTTTATTCAACTCTATCGAAATTATCTCTAATAAAAAATATTTATCGATTCACATGGATATTTGAGTTTTGAGAGGCTGAGGATTAAACGAGGTGGAACCTACGTGTGCACGTGTCAGCTTCATGGTCAAGATGCATGTTTGAAACACAGGAACTGGGCGTTGTGATTATTGGTTGATGTGGCCAATCAATTTGGCCATTGTAGAGGCACGCGTTTGAAACTGTCCTCTTAATTCAAAGTGTGTGTTGTCTTCATCTGCCAAAATTGTCTAAACGTATTGTCAATCGGTGTGAAAATTTGAACATTGCCCCATAATGATTTCTAACCACAAATTGAAATATGATTGTACGTCTTTGCTACTTGCAAGGCATAACCTTTGAAATTACGGCAACAAATTAGAAAATTGTTGGCCTTATGCCGCATGGTTTACATTTACATGTAGAAAGGAGGTTTTGGACGTTATTATTGTAATTTTATTTATAATTTATGGAAAAGTGTAAATTTATTTATAATTAAATGTAGAAAGGAGGCTGAGGATTAGTGTTTTTTTAAATTTAAGAATAACGTCATATTAAAGTTAAGAATAACGTGATTTAAGGTTAATATACTAACCTTTTTAAAATGAATTCTAACTTAATAGTTAATATAAATGGTAGTTGTGTGACTAAAACTAACTTTTCACGTGTGTATATGTAAAATGCGGTTCTAAATTTTTCCCTAACTAGTTTTATTTTTTAGCTGTGCTTTTTGCCGTTTTCCCCTTTCCTAATTTTTTGAGAAAAAAAAAAATCTGCACCCCTTAGTAGTATATATTGGCAAAAGAACCAATTAAATACAAATTAAATAAAAAATTACGCATTTGGTGTCGTTTCCAAACTATTTACAAATCTGGGGCAACTGGTCACGCCCAGAACCAGGCGTGACTACGGGGGTAGTCACGCCTGGTTCTGGGCGTGACCAGTCATGCCCAGTTCTGGACGTGACCAGTGGCACCAAAAAATGGGGGTGCAGGGTTTCCGCGGTATTTTCGTAAAATTACGGAAGGCGATAACTTTTGACTGGGACGTCCGATTAATGCCCAAGCATTCTCCTCTCAATTTCGAGCGCGTGGCCACCAGTTTCGCATCAATCGGACATCCCAGTCAAAAGTTATCGTCTTCCGTAATTTTACGAAAACACCGCAGAAACCCTGCACCCCCATTTTTTGGTGCCACTGGTCACGCCCAGAACCAGGCGTGACTACCCCCCTAGTCACGCCTGGTTCTGGGCGTGACCAGTCATGCCCAGTTCTGGGCGTGACCAGTTGCCCCAGATTTGTAAATAGTTTGGAAACGACACCAAATGCGTAATTTTTTATTTAATTTGTATTTAATTGGTTCTTTTGCCAATATATATTATCTAATTACATGTATAATAATAAATTCATTTACAAAAAAGAAAAGTCCAAGATGTGGTTGGAAAAGAAATTTAAAGAAAATATTAGGTTATTATAAAAATATGTCCAAGACCCAAATTGATAAGTAATAAGTGATAACTCTAATTTCTTATACATTATATATATATATATATATATATATATATATATGAGAAATGCTAATATTCATCTTAATTGGTGTGCATTTGCATTTAACACAAAATATTTGGACTAAAAATCATTAAATCTTTTATTTTTCAAAATTTAATTCAAAAATATTATCGTACTTTATCATTTAACTTAAAAAAATAAATATTTCCCACATATATAAGATAATCATGGGAAAAAGATGAGAAGAATTTTTTTAAAAAAATTAAATGACACACACATATATATAATATAATATTATAATAACTTTTTAACCAAAACATAATTTTAATTTTAATTTTTTACTTTTGTTTTTATATTTAGACTTTGGAAAACATTATCAAAAGGCTAAAACATAATTTTAGACGTCTTATTTTTTAAGATTCGTAATTTTGACTCTCATTTTTTAAAATAAAAATATTTAGCCTTTTGATTTGTAAAATCTATGATTTTGCTCATTAATAATGTCTTTCATATGCTTCAACCCCATTGGATTTAAGGTTCAATAAGTGAACAATTCAGATTTTATAACCTGAATTGATTTTGAAACGAATTGGTTTTGAGTCAGTTCTAAGGATCGAATCAATTTCAAACTATTTTTTAAATTTAAAAAATGACAAAGCTGAAAATCAGTGCAATTAATCAAAGTGTTTTGTATAAACAACTCAGACAGAACTGGTTTGGTACAACAATTCAGTTTTTTTTTTCCAAACCAGTTTGGATAAAAACCGGTTCTGATATCAGTCCGGTTACAATATTCGGTCCAAAAAGTTTTTTTTTTCACACCCTATGGAACCAGTGAAGCGACGCTAAAGAAAAAAGAAAGACTGATCGTGTAAACTCTCATTCTCAAAAAAAATACCTTTGAAGTCCACCCTCGTGTAACCCTAGCATACCACCGTGCCGTCAACGGCTATCACTCTCCGTCCCCCGTCGCAGTCGGAGCAGCCACCAGGTCCGTCGAAGCTCTTACTCTGAAGTCTGTTCTTCACTTCTTCTTCCCCTCTACTTGATTTCAAAGAAAGGATTGTTGTTTTGGTTATTTTCTCTCTTTTGTAATTTTCCCCTTTGAATTTTTATTATAATTGTTTTATCTATCATTCTTTTATTCCCAATTGTAATGATGCCACGGAGGGGAAGTAATCACTGGCTTGCATTTGCATTATATATTGTTTTGAAACATCTCTCTTTTGAAATACTGTGTTGCACTCTGCCATTTGAAACCTAAGCTTAATTTTGGTGTTTCTGAATACTGAATTGTGCACACTTCTCTTTGGGATAGTCTGCTAAGCTGCCATTTTTTATATGCAGAATTTAGGGAGAAACCTTGGCAAGTAGAAAATTAGGATTTTAAGTGGCCATGAGGGGAGGAAGGAAGAATTTGAAGAGGGCAACCGAGGAAAGACATATAACCCTTCAAGATGATCAAAGCATCATGCAGGTCGTGTCTCTTCGAGGCGCTAATATCATTGAGGTACTGCTTTACAAAGCCCTAATCTTCCAAATTTACCTTTTTATTTTGTGCTGAGGAAAATGACAAAATCACCAAGGTGAAACTTAAAAACTTTGATGGAGAAATAAATCAAGGAATATTCTTTGAAAAGAAGAGGTAAAATTACATATTAGCAACAAGGAAAAAAAATAATCTAATTATTGACTTGTAATATAGTGGTTGTAAGTTCTACCCCGGTATCAAACAAAACAAATGGTACTTCTTTAATTACTTGATAAGCAAATAGATTCTGATGGTATTGCAGGGATTGTCAGGACATTTTATCATTTCTACAAGAAAGAAAATAGAACAAAATAATATATGGAGAGAAAAATATAGAGATTGTTTTAAAATCATGGAAAAAGGAAAACAGGACAATATGTAAATCCTGTAAAAATTAGTCTATTATGTAAACATCCCTTTCCTTTTGGAAACTGGGAGTCTGTATTACTTATGTGTATATAGGTTCTTATCTATGTCTCCATTTTGATGTCTGAAGGTCATGGATGCAAGTGGCAACAAATTGCTAGCTCTTTTCCCTGCTAAAATTCAGAAAAGCATGTGGATTAAACGAGGTTTGTCATACTTAGAAAGCAATTCAACACAATTTAAAAGCTAGAGCTACTTTATGTTACTTTGTATTTACTACTTTTTAAAACCAAAAAACTAATTTCTTTTCTGATAATAGTATTATGTCTTTTTGCTTATGTTAACCAATGATTGTGTGTTATCATTGTTGATTTTCTATCTGCACATTAGTCAAAGTCTATTCATGGACCACGTGCTCAATTATGGAATGAATAGTTTCTCTCTTTTCAACTGTACTTAACTAGCTGTTTTTATTCAAAACTTTACTGCTTTATTGTTCAAGAATTCAGAAAATTCTTAGCTGAATTTGTTGATATAGGGTGTAGGACTATTTATTTTGAAGCCATGACAACTCCACCAAGCTGTTTTGTCAAACAATCCATGGTCATCAAACTTGAACATATTTGTAGTGCGTACTGCTTGAAACATTTGCTGTGCATATTTTGCATGATCTGTTTGGGGTTGGATAAAGAGCCATGTATTCTTTTACATTTTGTTACTCCAACGCCTCTGCCAAAGAATTTAACGTTGAAACCCATATTGTAGATCTAAAAGTTGAACAGTGTGGTTTTTAAAGGTATTTTTTTTGTCTGCCTTTGCATTGATCACCCAACCCTGCTTTCTTGCAGGGAGCTTTGTTGTTGTTGATGAAAGTGGAAAGGAAAAGGCTCTTGAATCGGGTAGCAAGGTTGCTTGCCTTGTTTCTCAAGTTCTTTTCTCAAAACAAGTTCGAGAACTAGAGAAATCTCCAGCATGGTGTGCTATTATTTCCAGTTTTGATTTTTGTATATTTACTTGGTTTGAGTTCCCTTGTTGAGTAATCATATATTTAATTTCTATACCAAACTTGGATTTTATATGGTAGAATGTAACGGTGCCCATATCCAAGGCATTATACTCACTCTTTCAATCGTTTGCCAACATATAGGCCTGAATGTTTTAAATCTGCAATGGTAGATAATTCAATAGAAAGTACAACCTCCCAACAAGAGCATGAGCTGGAGGGGAGTGATGATGATGGACTACCTCCATTGGAAGCCAATACAAACAGGATAAGACCTGCTGAGTTGCAAGCTGATGATGAAGATTCAGAATCCAGTTCAGATACAGATGATGATTGAACCATATAGTTAGGCTCTCATACCTGCATATGAATTATTACATTCAAGTTAAACCGACAATGTATGTGAAAGAATGTTCTTGTCCTATCTTTATGGGCTGATTCTGCTGAATATTTGTGTTTCAGCTCTCTCAACTAAAAGAGTGTTTCAGTCTCCTTTTCTTTCCTTTTTTTTGGGGTAGGGGAATAAAAAAATTAGGTACCCATTATCCAGAGGTTCTTTGCGATGCGAAGATAAGAGATATTGTACGCAGCTTTACTCTTGTATATGTAAAGAGATTCTTTTCGAATTTGAACTCATGACCAATAAGTCATCAAGTCTTTTTTGGATAGGGGTATGTTGGTTCGAATTCTCTTAGTTTACATTTTATTAACTTGAGAAAATTAAATCAAATGGTGAAGACCGAAGACTTTCAGTAGTTGCTTTTTCAACTGCCATGAATCCCATTCCCAAATCCACTCA
Source organism: Glycine tomentella (assembly GCA_007407185.1). NCBI lineage: Eukaryota > Viridiplantae > Streptophyta > Magnoliopsida > Fabales > Fabaceae > Glycine > Glycine tomentella. The sequence goes on along the minus strand of PYAF01000457.1, from coordinate 436,350 downwards.
GCATCTATAAATAAAATATGAGCTAGTATCTAAAAGGATGTCATGCCCCACCCTAATTTTCACACAGCCTAGCTAAAACAGTGTTAACCCATTCGGTGTTGATCTTCACGCAAACTTGAGTGAGTTTTTAATATTTCCGAGAAGCTTGAGTAGTTGAGTCATGAGTGTATGTTGGGAAAAAAAGTGAATTAATATACGTGTTCAAGCTAGCGAATGAAACGGATTAGAAGATAACTTATTTTCGCGCTATACTTCAACAAGAGAAAATAGATGGCTTATGTTCCACCTGTTGTATCTAATCAAACTTGAATAAAATATCAATACATATAAGAATTTTCTATTGTATACTCCTTTGATTTATCTTATAGATAAAAATATATAATTAAAAAAATCAAATATTTAATATGGCTATTATTAAATTAATGAACCGCCTTATATAAACATTTGGATAATGATACTAGTACATAAATTTTGAGGAAAGACAGATTCGTAACATATAGCATTTTTCAATATACAACAAATTATATATTGTAAATGTGTTAAATAAAATGAACGACGTGATAGAGAGAAAATAATAAATTAATTGCCTAAAAGTGTTACAAAAAGTTATTGTAAATTTACTGGTACTCTAAACATATCTATATGCTCACTGTGTATCAAAACAGTTACTGTGATCTTTCAATAAGGACACCCACACCAAAACACTTTATACAACAAAATCATAATTTTACAACAATTATACACCAAAATACCTGTTGCAGAAATGGTATACATAAAATTGAGTGATGGATCTAAATTACTTCTAATGCACCTATTGCCTAGTTAGTAGAAACTATGAAAGAAAATCAATTCAAAAGTCTTCATGTGGATGCTTTATCGTTACATCTGAAATTGTCATAGAACTCCCCCATGGTTGCTCTTTTGAGCTTCAATTTAGATTCACCAAATATTTTAGTTCTCTTGAATAATTTTCTCAATTGAGTATGAGCTCCTTAATTACCTTCAACAGAAGGCCGAGTCCCTCTTATCACTTGACTTGGTGAAGAATAACCCATTAGTAGATGAAGTGATGAACTTTTTGGTGCTGGCCTAGCCTCCATTTCTGATGCCAGTTTCCTGGATCCAGACATATTGGAGGAAAACATAGCTGATACATCTGTCTCCACCTGACCCTTTCCTGCACTAGAATATCTTGGATTAATGTTCTCCTGCTCAGTTGAAGGCTCAAATGTACCATGAGAGACACTTGGATTAGCATATTCACCGCCATGCAAGTGATGAGAATGTGCCAGAGAAACAGGCTCTCCTTCTGAGGAGTAGCTTTTAGAGATAGAAAGTCCATAATCATCATAATATGAAATGGCCTCAGCCGCTGAATAATGGTAATAGTTGGCATGAGATGCTGAAGGTAGATTTCTGCTACTAATCACCTCGCTTTGATCATTAAGGTCACTTGATGGAGGGCCTATAGCACTATTTGGTGAGAAAAAATCTATATGGCTTCCATGCATTGAAAACTTTAGCACCTCTGAACATTCTCCACATTTCAGCTGATGGCATGCCCTTTTGGAAAGGAGAAAATCTGCAGGTAGCTGCAACAGGTTTAAGCATTTATGACAAGTGACAAAAGGAGCTCCACCTGCCACTGGCCTGTGATGTCTCTTAGCCACCAAGTTCTTCTCCCTTAAGTATTTCCTTAAGTCGGGAGCCCTACGCCTCTGTTCATCAGATTTTGTTTCGCGGCCATATATTGGTGGAAGTTTAGAGGCTGTGAACCATTGTGGACTTGAAGGATAAGAGTGATGAGAAAAAGAACAACAATCTTGGCCAAAACAGGACCTATGTAACCCTTCATGCTGGAAAAGAACATGTGGTGACATTGACATATCTGTTGAGAAATGCCTCTCTTGGGAAAAACAATGGTAACAAGAATGATCAACATGGTGTGCATTCCTTGTTGCCTCGGCTGAATAAGGTAACCGCGAGAATTTATTATGCCTTTGGTGCCAGTTAACTCCATGACCACATCTTCCATCACACGAAGGGTAATCCAAACTATGAGAGAACCTTCTTCCCTCACCAAAGTCATGGCTATGATATGCAGAATTATGATTTCCCTTGTAAGAGACACCCTTGGACGGTCTTCCATTTGTTTCTCCACTTGTGTAGAGATTCCTGTTGAGTTGATCCTGCAACTTATTAATCATTCTCAACAGTTTCATCTTCTCATGGACAGTGTCCTCAAAGGAATCAGGGGAAAGAAAGCTTGAGCTGCGGTAGAGCGCATCATGCATTTGGTTTGATGAGCTGCCCCTTTCATAGTAAGAATGGGAACCACTTCGATGCAAAGGTATTTTGGGTGGAAACTCATCTCTCTTTGTGCCCATCCAACGTTGATGACCATTTCTTGTAGAGTCCACCACTTTGTTTTGATTCCCCCTGCTGTCCTTCTTGGCATGAAGCTTTGCATTGGACATATGTGATCGATGTTGTGTTTCAAGGCCTCCATATAAGCTATTCACAAGGCCTTTACCCTTTCTGGTCCTTACCTCAGAAACATCATTAGCATTGGTGCAAGTGTTGTCAAATGAACCTGAATGTTGGATAGGGAATGGCTCATCCATTCCATCATAAGAAGAGAGGCTGCCATCATAAGCAAAAGAGCTTCTAGTGGTTGGGGATTTAGGCAATTTTCCAGCAAGTATACCACTAAGCTCTGAACTGGGATCAATTAATTCTGTTGTATCCACAGACCTTACACGGTCAGAGCCAGGGTGAATAATTTTCTTAGCTTGCTTCTGTTGTTTATGAGAAGATGTAGGATTAGCAGGTGTGCCTTCTTCAACTTTATCAGGAGTAACATGTACAATGTTTCCCTTCTCTCTACTTGTCCTATCAGTCGTAGAAGCATTTTCTGTAGTGTCCACTTCAGGTTTTACACCCTCTATAGCCGATGGATCATTGTTGGAATCTTCTCCATTCGGTGCATGTTCTGCTCCCTCTGACAATTTACCATCATTTAATTCTTCTGCTATATTGTTTTCAGTGGTTTCCAATTCAAGGTTTTCACCAACTATAACTGATTTGTCATTATTGGCATCTTCTCCCTCCAATGCAGAACTTAACTCCTCCTCTGCTCCCTCTGGTAACAAGTTTCCACCATTTAAGTCTTCGGCTCCTTCTGAATCACTTTCAGTAATTTCCACTTCAGGGATTGCACCTGCTAGAGCTGATTCGTCTTCATTGTCATCTTCTCCATCTGAGTCAGAAATAAACTCTTTCTCTCCTTCTAGTGACAAGTTTTCATTATTTAACCCTTCTACTCCTTCTAAATCACCTTCAGTAATTTCCTTTTCAGATGTTACCCCTATCAGAGCTGATCTATCATTATCGCCATCTTCATCCAATGCACAAGCAGACTCCTCTTCTGCTTCTGCTTCTAAGTTTCCATCATTTAATTCCTCAATCTCAGAGTGAGTGGTCTTATTTGATGCTGAACCACCTTTGCTGGACACTCTATGCCTTCTGTGTGACAAACTATAGATATCCGATTCAGTTTCATGTCCTTCGTCTGATAAAATAAACGGTACAAGTTGATCACCATTTTCGTTTTGACCCCTTCCAGCATTTCTATCCACATGACACTCTCCAGAAGAAGTTGCTCTTTGCTTCAAACTATCTTCCCGTGAAGGAACCAGATGGTTTCTATTGTTACGTTGTTTCCCCTCAGAAACATGATCCGATGCATTTCTAGGAGTTGCATCAGTTGCTTGTACACTGGACTTTGAGTTCGCAGCCACATTTGTTCGTTTCTTAGCTGCATCGAGAGAAATAAAAGAATTTAAGCAATGCAGAAATGCAAGAGGTAGAATGTATAGAATAGAATTCACACCCCATTTGAAAACTTGAATCTAACGGTAAAAATTTAAATACACAAGTGGTGTGTCAACAGATTAAAGCTGCAGCCACAAAAAAGATTAAAGCTGCAGTATTTGGTTCATAGACTTAACATAAGACATTTATATCAATCAAGGAGAATAAGCCATATAGAAAAATAATCATTTGGTATGAAAAAGAGTTCAAAATTGATCAATATGATATCAAAGGTCATGGTTAACCAAAGTACATTATGTTAAGAGTTCAATCAAAAGGGGCAACAACAATAAACTTTACAGCTTGTTTTTTTCTTTTTACCTGAAGTGTTTTTGGCAACAGCATAAAATTTGAAAAGTACAATGGTATACAAAAAAAAAAAAAAAAAAAAATAGAATTTTCACCTTGAAGAGTGGTGCCACATTCACCACACTTGTACAAATCACACTCTGCAGGCTCTTGAAGAAGTAGCCGGCATTTAGGACATCGAACTACCCGAAGTTTGGGAGCCAAGTGGCCAGACATCTCGCGCGCCAAATATGTAATTAATTACAGACCAAAGGTTAGGTCTAGGCCACAAATTTCAGAGATGTAGATGTCAAAAATCAAATTTCCAACACAGTCTGCATACAAATAACAAATAAATAAAGTTTAGCTCGAATTATATTATACATAAAACAATTTCTTGGTTAATTATGGAAAGGAGAAGTAGTATGATAGCCAAACAAATGAAAATTGTACTAAGCAACTGCGAGATGCAGCAAACTAAGATAACTATATAATAAAAACTTTTCCCCCACATTTACAAATTCGGGACAAACGTGATCTTCACGGAACAAAATTGAATTAGCTAGTAAGTTATACCCGACTATAACATTACTATATAGATACACCAACCAATTGCTTTATCATAGATTTTCCATACTAGGAAATGCTCTTTAAAAGGAACACACTTTCTAAAAGCTAAAAATTATGACAAAAAGCTTGAACGAACGTGTTTTATAAGTTAAATCCATTATTCTCAAATTATCCATTTCATACCCTTTTACAGCAGTTCCGTACAAACTGAAAATCTCATAGTCATAGCTTACTATTTTTGTTATTTTTTTAAAAAAAAAACTTCGTGAATGGACGGCAAACAAGTATGCTGCCATATTATACAAATGGAAAAACGACAAACACTCACATAACCAAGTTTAATCTTCACAGGTATACACACCCAATGAAATATCTAATTTTTAAATAACCTCAAAACATAAAATATTATGAGTTTATAGTATAAAAAAAATACTACATGTCATTGAAAATTTGAAATAGATGATAAATTTTGATATTTAGGAGGTAATGGGTCTTCTTAATTAAAAAAATGAAGAAGAAGTGATTGATATGAAGAATGAAGGTACCTAGCTATACCAACCTTGGTTCGCAGGTTAGATCAGATAGGTGCCTGCAGCTGAAGAAATCTAAGGAAATAGATGAACATCACAAAGTGGAAAAGAAGAAAGATGAAGAGGGCGGTGATAGAAAAATGAAAATTCAAGTGAAATGAAAGGAAAGAGCAGAGGAACTTGATGGGAAAAAGTTGGGGATGAAGGAAGTTATTTTCTTTGGCGCAAAGATTACGACTTTGAAAGCAATAGAGAGAGAGAGAGAGAGAGAGAGAGAGAGAGAGAGATTATAGTAGTTGTCGTTGGTGTGTGAAAATGCAAGAAGAGTCTTCCATTTCGTGTCTAGAAGGGAAGGTGTGTGTTGTGGTCAACTCTGACCAAAACCCAAAACACAATCACTTCACTTTTTCTTTTCTCTGGCTTTGAAATTTTGGTCTTGTATTTTGTGTGGTGATGAACTGGAAGGGACCCGACAACCTGGTTTACACGTTGGAATGCAACAAAAGTCCGCGCCACAATTTATGGGTCCCATCTTCTTGACACTATACCAACATTCTTTAATGTTTCATTGTTCACACTCAATTTTTATTTTATTTTTGGCAGTGAGTCACTTTATTCGGGCTAAGGTTAGATTGGATGTTGAAACTTAACGTGTAGTTCGACTCATAATACACCTTAAATTTATAAAAAATTATGTGAGTTTAATAGAATATATTATTGAAAAAAACTTTAAATATGACTAAATAATAAATTAATGATTAGTTTCATAATAATTATGAGACTGAAACTTGTGAAAATATTTTAGAATTTTATTGAAAATCTAAAGATTCTAATTATTGTGGTTAAATCAAATTGGAGGATGAAAAAAATTGAGAGAAAATATGTTTTTGGTGTTTATGGTAATGTTTACTTTTTTAGTTTTTTATAAAAGAAGTATCTTTTTTTATTTCTCTTTTATAAAAATATATCATGTGTAACCTTATCTTTATAAATAAGATATAAAAAGAAGTATTTAATTTATTAAAAAATCTTTATATAAAAAATTAATGAGTGTATTTTTTTGTCATAATTACAAGAAATATATACCTATTTTCAAATTTATTATTACTAAAAAATTTATATTTTTAATTCTTAATTTATTATAAATTCTATTAATAATATATTCCCTGTTTGTTTTCTTTTTTATTCCCAATGTACCAAGTGAAATAAAATATTCACTCATTCTCCATGATTTTTTTTTAAAGAACTCACTTTCCATGCTAATGTATCAAAATAACTATAATCAATTAATTTACGGAAGAAATTAATATATTTTTAACATTAAAGATTAAGATGATTGATAATTAATAATTTAAAATTATATTTTTTCATAATTTTAAAAATAAAAATAACTAATAATTATAATTTTAGACATTAATTTAATCGTTTTATTCATCACAATACTATGATTTAGTATATGAAAATAATTCATGAACACTCTTATGTTAAACACTAGAGAGAAACTCACTTGGATCGGCTTAATAGTGAGAAATTAAAATAAATAGATGAAGTGTGTGTTTAATATTAACTATAACTTACTATGATTTTTAGAAGCAACAAGCAGTTATTTTTCTAGTGAACTCACATGATGTTACACTCACTACGATGTTCGCCAACAACCTAACTTGTGAAGTAATGATAAATCTTAAATTGTAGTAATAAATATGGAAAGAGGGTGGAAAACAACGAGAAACAACCCAGAAAAATGAGTTTGAGAATAGGTCAACTTACACAAGGGAAGGAAGAAAGTCTATGAATGGGTGAATCGCCATTTGTCATCTGAGATATGTGGCCCTCGTTATTCTGGTGTTGTTTCTCCCAATTAAAACCCCCTATAGCCTTTGACATCACATAACTCCTTGTTGTATAATACAAAACATACGAAAATAATACAATAACCTTTTTTTATCATAGAAAAACAAAAAGTTTGAATTATTCACAAGTGGAACATTTCAACAAGGACTATAACCCCTTTTCTTCCCTTTAATATAAGCAATTTCTTTAAAGAACATACGAGCTCAATCTAAAATGATCATGAAGTAATAATAGAATGAATTGGTCAATGCTTAAGTGTCACTGTGTTTTGGATAAATAACATTCTATTTTGTTGAAAATATTTAAATTATATTATTCTGTTTTTTTAATTTTAAACATACTTATATCGATCCAATAAGAGCGCAGGAGGTGTGAAAAATGAATCTTAACTATAAAATTATATATGAATATTTGATATTATTTTTAAAAAGTTTAATCTTGACAATTTATTTTAATTTTCATATCCAATATTTACTCTTTTTGTGCTTTTATTTTTTACAGCATACTCTTTAAAAATATTCAATAAAAACTCAATATTTTTTAAAATTTCAGAAGCTTAAAAAGATCTAATAAATGAGAAAATTAGTATTTTCTATTTTTACCCGCCACTTTTTTTAAAACAAATTTATCATTTTATCTATTATTTTATAAATTTAAGATATTTAGAATTAATATTTTTAATCATATTCTCTTCTTAAAAAGAGATGATATCATTAATTATTATTTTAATTAATAAAATAAATAACAATTACGAGGAGAATAAATTAAATAAATAAAGGACGTGTTGCGAAATCTGAAAAATTATGACATATTAATTATACTTTTTATCATATGTAGAAATTTTAAATGAAAAAAGTAAAAAAGATAATATAAGAAAATTTAAAATTATTATTATATCTGACATAAGCTACATTTTTATTATTGACTTTTAACTCATTTATTTGTGGCCAGAAGAAGTAAAAGGACTTCACCAATGGCTACGGAAGTTTGATTACCACGGCGTTGACACTTGACAATGGACCCTGACAAAGTCCTATGATAAGTGATGGAGACTTGACTATTCAGATTGAGTGTGTCTTTTCTTTGAATGTGTGTGTGTGTGTTCTATATTTATAACCACTTAAACATATGACCAAAACTAGTTGACAAGCTTTATAACTGTGTTTCATGTCAAGCACACATATTATTAAATTTGATTTACAATCTAATTAGATCACAAGAATTACACCATATCTCATATCAATTTAACCAAAAACACGAACACGTACATTATTATACAACTTGACATTTAATAATTGGCAATGGTCTGCATATAAATTAAAATGTTGGCGGAAAAGGAATTTTGAGAGTAGAAGAAAATTAAAATAAGCACAATGTCTTCAAAGCATGGATAAACACATTTTTGTAAACTTAATTTACCCTCATGAATTATTAAAATCAGGTACAACTTTAGTTTTGGAAAAGGCCTCTGATTTGGTCAAGATTGGTGCATGGCAGTGGAGTAAGGCAAAGAAAGGCAAAGGATTTCAGATACACTCTGTATGAATGGACTTCAAATATAAGGGCAGTTCTGAATCGAAGTTGCGAGCCACGATGACGGTGGACGTGGTTTATGTCTAGGTGCTTGGTCATTCGTGTGTTGTAGGGCGTGGCAATATTCATTTTTATGAAAGTGTTTAATAAGATTACTCGATAAATGTTAAATGATATTAAAACATACATTTAATATTTAAATATATTTCTAATAACTTATTATCTTAAATAGTAGGATAATAATTTTTAAATTTTTATTATAAAAGAATGATAAATATTTGATGATTTTACTCATTGTTTAAAATCAATTTTTTAAATAAAAAGTATAATTAAATAAACTTATATCGTTTAACATTAATTTTTAATATTTAAATCTTTCATAAATAATATTATTCTAAAACAAAAAATAATATTTTTTCTTTATAATTTTAGTTTTTTATTAACATTTGTTTAGTGATCAAATATTTTAAATAAAAATAAACAATTTAATAACTTGTTAAAATAAATATTTTCACATTAAACAAAAAAAAATCCAAGTTTCATGATGACTAAGAAAATAAATATGGCATCTAGTGTCTAGTTTTCCTTCCATAATAAATTAGCAATATTAAAATAGATAAAAGGATTTTTAAATTGAATAAAATAATTTCACATAAATTAGTAAGAAAAAAGTTGAGAAAAAAATTAATAACTTATGAGCTAATGTATTTTCATAAGCTACTTGAAAATAAACTCGTATAATAAACAATTTTAGTTAAAATAGATTATAAATTAGTCAACCAAGCTTATAAACTTACCAAAGTAGTCATTGTTGTAGTGTGTATTATTCGGCTTGTGGTTGACTACAAAACTAATCTATTAATTTCCAAAAATTGATTATGCTTCTGATTAAAAAAAATCTTCACGTTGTTTGCATTGATGTTGACACTTGATACCCATCTCAATTTCTATGCCATAAAAGCCTTGCTGTAAATTTTACTGCGTGTCTCTATAAGGACACTAAAGGGTAAAAAATGCCTCCAAAAGCAGCAACTCTTAACATTATTCTTTCAAAAGATCAGTTTTCTGTCATATAAACACAACACAAAATTGTTTAGATATACCTAAACCTTCTATCGAGGCTTTTATGGACAACAATTCGCCTTCATTTTCTACAAAGATTTAACATATAATCCTCAAACACAACTCCTACCCCCAAAGATGTGGTCATCTACCCAAACCATGTAACTCTAATGCGGGAAGCTGTGCACTAGATGGGTAAATCATATTTCTACATTATTAAGTTACATTAATTGCTTTCAGATATAACTTACAGGTAATGCAAAGCAAAAAACTATAATTTGCAACATATTTTCATTCACAATGAAGTTATAATGTTCACTCTCTCTATAAGGATATTTTTGCTAAATAGTCTAACAGGGATCGATACTAATTACTAAATACGCAAAATCAGCAATTTTTATTCATTATATGGCTATGACTGCGCTCCTAGCCTCCTGCGTTTTTCTCCCAATGTGTACACGTCGTGAACACACTTCCAAACACATGTTATATTTTTTATATACTTTTTCTTTTTATCTCTCTTCTTTATTCCCTTTTCACACCACAGAACATTACCCTGTATATAATTTATATTCACACCAAAAGTCTAGACTATGAATATAGAATAGTGTCCTTCAAACCAACAGCAGAAATCAAGACTATGAGAACCGAATGTAGAGATTTCATCAACGTCAATTACCAATGTAAATGTTTGACCTAATTCGATAGGAAGACAGTTTTATGCAATGTATAGATGCTCAACAAGAATAAGGGAAACGACATGCAAAATTGTTAATGCGCAAAGATCTACAACACAATAAAACGATGAGACACAGGTGACTGCAACTTTAGGCAGCTGTAACGGCATGACGCTTGTGCCCAGCAAATGCTTGAAGAAGTTCTTTATAACCACTCCTATAGTGCTCAATTGAAAGGCATAGTTGTCGGATTGCCTCCCTCTTCTCCTCAGCCCTGTCTGAGATCACAGCATTCTGCAGAGTCACCTCTTTTTCGAGCTCATCCACTTTCAGTTTCAACTCCCTTACAAGTTCCAGTGTAGCTGCAGATCCTGTGATCAGCGCCGCCTCTTGTCCACGTAGCAGGATTATATCTCTTTCCAGATTTGCAATGCGATTGTCTCGGTCTCTTGTCTCAGCCATAAGGTTATGAATCTTAGCATTGGCCTCATCTTTTTCAGTCATGAGCACATCATACTTCTGCTTGTGCCTGTCAAATTCCTTATTCACAGCTTCAACCTCATGTCTTCTCTGATCAAGTTCTTCCTTCAAACAACTGATTTCACCTTGCAAAACCATTTGTTGGGTAGCAAGCAGCTCTTCTAGTTTCAGTTTTTCCGCTTCAAGTTGCCTTGATTTGTTTTCTATTATGTTGCTTCTAGACTCATATTCCTCAAGTCTAGAGCCCAGCTGTTTGTTCTCTTCGGACAAACAAGCCATATCAAAATGCAACATATCTTTCTCCAATGAGAACTGTGCTTGGGCATCAAGCAATTCAGCCTTCAATTTTTGCACCTCAAGTTCAGTGTTGGTTTCATTAGCTTTGTACCATGTAACCCTGCCTTCTAGGTCATGAATCTGTTTTCTCTCTGAGACAAGTTGGCTCTCTAATGCGGCCAAATTTTCCTGTGCTACTTCAAGCTGACCTTGCAATTCACGAGTACCAGATGACCTGCTATTAAGTTCCTCTTTTAATCTTGCAATTTCATCATCTGATATCTTAAGTTGTTCTTCAGCCAACTCCAGCTGTGCCACTAACTTTTCTATTTTGAGGCTGCAATCTGGAACATGTGTCTCCAAATCAGCTGTCTTTTTTTGCAACTCCAGTACCTGTCCTTTTTCATACTCGAGATTTTCCTCTTTCACTTTTAATTCTACCAACACATTATTAAGCTGATCCTCAGTTTTCTCAATTTGAACATTCAACTTGACAATCTTTTCTTCTGAGAGCTTAAGTTTGATGTTGGAAAGTTTCAGCTCTTCCTCATTTTTAAGGAATTTTTTAAGCAATTCATTGTAACTTCTATTCTTACTCTCCCATGATACATCATCTGTTTTTTCCTCTCCAACTATTTGCCTTTCTTGCTCTGAATCTGTGGATGATGAGGATGATGAAGAAGATGGTCCAGGGCCCTCTTTCATAGAAGCCACAGAGCTATCACCACCTGAGTTAGGAGAAAACTCTATATTGACAGGTTGAAGGCCAGTTTTCGGTAACAAGTGCTTCGGATATGGGGTATAATATGGAGTCACCAATACATTCCCTTGGTCACTACCTGCATCAAAATTTTCAGAGTCCTCCATCTGAGGTTCTGAGGTTAAAATCAATGATAAGAACTTTGCACTAGAAGAAAAATGAAATCCTAAAAGGTATGAAAACTCCACTCTAATCATCAGCAATCAGCAAGGAACAACTCTTTCTAGTTATAGAATTTAAAAAAGAAATAGAAAACAATATCCTACAACTTGCAATAAGTAATAACAAACTCTTTGCTGAAATTTAAAATCCTTCAATCAAGATACAGAGCAAAAGTAAAATATCTGGCAAGGCATACTTTGAATCTCAACTCTCCAAGAGCAAAATTAGCAGGTGATATCCTAGGTTACAGAAAATCACACCTCCTAGCAAGATTGCATTTCTTAGACTTAGTCAAGTAACTTTCCCAGATACATACTAACACCACTATGTTTGAAGAAATATATGAACATACAAACTTTGAATTCTCTTCCTGTCACAGTTAATTCCATTATTGAGCACACACAAATAATTAGTGCAAGTGGAAGTTACTGAATTACATCTTAATTATTAGTCCTATCTGAATGTTTGCAACTTGCACACAGCATAGCTACTCGCATCATACATTGAACATACACAATGACACACTCGCTCTAGATTTTAAGCCCTCCCTACTTCATGCAGTCACAAGAAACAACTTGTTGATATTGTTACACATAATTCATACATGTTACTATGTTTATTTACAAAGAACAGCCACGATCTACGCTATAAAAACGATCCAAACTCGAATTCCACAAGAAATTAAAGAAACAGAGTTATAAAGGAATAACGAAAACCTAAGGTCAACCTCAACAGGAATAAAGTAACTCAACTTGCACGTCTCGAAAAAAGGTTATCAAAGTTGAAACAAAGGAAGCTACGAAGGAAACACAAACGCAAAAAAGGTGAATTGAAAAAATTGAGCATAAAGAAAATCAAGCAAGGCATGATAAAAGCGTGGGACAAAGAAGGCGAAGGAGTTAGTTAGGGCGAAACGGCAAAAACAAAATAATCAGCAGAGAAAAAAATAATTGAAAATGAAGAAAGAATCGTAAAAGCAGAAAAAGATAAAAAGTGAAAACGGAGATGAAGAAGGGAATGGAATTCAGTGAATCGTACCGTAGGAAATGGCGGAGAGATCGGAGAAAGAGAGAGGATAGTGGTGAGTGGTTTATGGAGAGACAAAAGTAAGAGAACAAATGAGAAAAAAGCAAAGTTGCTGGCTGGTTGAATGAATCTTGATTTAAAAGACAGAGAGAGATGGAAATAAAAAGGAGTGACACTGTGACAGAGAGACGTGGCCCCTTAATTTGGGGAATCCCGCCTTCCCTCTTCTCAAATTTCAATTCAATCTTTTTTCAAAAAAGTTGACGGGGATGTTCACTTCAACCCACATCAATTTCTATTTTTCTATTTTCTATTTTTAAATTAATTTAATATTTGTACACCGGGAGTGTAAAAATTTGGGTTCAAATTCTTTAAATTAAGCCTCAGACTTCGGTCATGGAAAAAATATATCTACTATTCTACTCTACTAAAACATTTCAACAAAAGAATCATTAAAAAATTTTAATAAATATTTTATATCGACTTAAAAAATATAATTAATATTAATTTTAAAGAACTTTTCATTGAAATCAATAAATCTATCATATATAAAAATTTGTGATTAAATAATATTACATTACGTAAAAACTCTTTATATAATATTAGTACATACATTATTTATTCATGTTGAATTATAATAATTAAACAAGATAATTTTCCATCTATTTACATAACAGTGTAAATGGATTGAGTAATTCATAAATTATTTGATTCTTTTATTAAATATTTTATTAAGTTGGTTTATTTAAAATTTTACCTCTCTTCATTTATTATTCTAAACTAAAGTAGATATACAATTAACTTATACATAATATATCTAAGGATTTAACTTAATTGATTGAGAATATATGTGAATGAGTGTTATAAATCTCAAAATATTGTGTTTAATTCTTATAAATAAAGAGAGAGAAACTTACATATAATGTTGTTATTTTCTTCCAAATATATCACCCCATCAATATAATTAATAAACCATGCAGTACCGTTTAAATGAATAAATAAATACGCCTTTCTCTTAAAACAATTATAGTTAAAACTTAATAAACAAAGTTATTAAATTTTTAAAATTTTACGAAAATATAAAACTATTTGCCTATATTATCATTTTACTTTGTTAATTTTTTTACTTAAAAATATAAAAAGGATAAAGTTATTAAAAATTAATTTTCTCTTAATTCCATAAAATGTTGTTTTTTTAAAAATACCTAAACGGAAAAATTAATGCATTTTTATAATTTTTATATTGATCTACAATAAGTTATTTGATTTAAAATAACATTAAAATCATTTTTATCCGATATCCAATATTTTTTCCTTCCTTCTAGTTTAAAAGGCATGAAATAAAATAATTTTTACGCCTATGGGATAGTCTAGTCCCATGCCTTTTAACTATAGGATATCTTACTTTAAGGGAAAAATTTGTAACTCCTTTGTTTTATTTTGTCAACCATTAATTATCCAATGTTTATATAACTCAACTAATCAAAACTCTTTTCATCCAATAATAAATATTGGGTAAGAAGATAAATAAATCATAACATAAATGTTATTATTTAATATAATATTAATTACTTTTTTATTTATAACCTTATAATTTTTATAAAATTATTATAACCTTTCATTTATTATTTTTCTGTCCATGTAAAAAATATAGAATGACACTTATTATGAAAGGAGAAAATATAGTAATGTTCTTAAATATGTGATTTTTTTATAAAAAAATCGCTTCTTCATTTATAGAACTTTTTTTAGTTGGCTCTGCCTTAATTTTTTTTATACCAAAATACTCTTAATTTTTTTACAACAAATGTTATAATTAAAAAATAAATCTATTTTTTATTTTATGACAATTGAAAAATATAACTAACACACGTTAATTCATTAAGTACAAGGTAAATTAAGTGAAAAAAGTGAGATAATAAGTTTTAATATATAATTTAAAAAATAATATAAATTATTAACAAATTTAATGCTATTAATTAAATTAATACATTTTTCATTATAAAAAAATTAGTTATATAGATATTATGTTTTGAGAAAAAGGTAGTATACATTTATATACGATTAATTATTAATAGATTAAATTGTTCTCAAAACCATCTCAAAGAAAAATTACCCTTAAAATGTGGGTCATTGCCGACCCACACTGTCCGGTGGCCTCCAAGGGAAGGATCAAAATTCTGGCGGGAAAAGAAACAAATAGAACTTCGAAAATGTCGGGGGTACTTATTGGCTCTGGCCCAGTGGGCCCGTTTGTAATTGTCTTTCTTTTTCGGCTTCAACTCTTTATTCCATTTTTCGGAGCTAATGGGATTTTAATATGACCAAAGAGAAAAACGACAAATTTCCCATTGTCATTTTAGGGATGTATTTAATTAGGATGGCAAAAAACATTAAAAAAATATTTAATTATTTAATGAAAATTTTAAATAATAGAAATAATTCTTGTGATGTTTAATCAAGATTATTAAAAAAAATTATAAATTTAATAAAAAATATTATTATTCAATTAAGATTTTTTACAATTTAAAAATAATCTTATATTATTTAAAAGTATACAAATTTCAATAGATTATTTTATAGAATGAAATTTAATAAATTTCATAGGATATTTTAGTAGAAAATACACATCAAATAATCTCACCAAAACTTTTTTTATTTTTTTCATGCCAATTGATATGTTTTTTTCCATTATACATAATTTCTTGTCTCTTTGTTGAAAATGATAGAATTTCATAAAAAAAAAATTCTTTCAACCCATGGACAAACATGTCCTATAACGTGTGATGTGAGATATTTTTTTAATTTTTTGAATTTGAGACATCTTAATTTCATGTTTATGTTTAATGAACGTGAGAAGTTGACTTATATATAAGTAGATAAATATATAAATATTTTGTTTTTTGGTACATGAGTTTTCTTGCTACATCTACAAATGGAGTTTAAAATAATTGTTGGACATGATTTTTATTTTGTATGATCATTATTATAGGAATGATTACAAATATTTATATTACTGAAAAATATTACTATATAATTTTGATATAATTAATATGATTGATTCTTGAAAAGAAATGAATCTTGTAAATATACTATGAAAAATTGATTTGTTATTATTAGATTTATGATTTTTTGTATAAAATGATTTTAGTTAAAGGATTAAATAAGAAAAACTTATGGATTTTTATTAATAATTTTAAATATTTTTAAAAAAAATTATAAAATCCTTTAAATCTTAAAAGTCTATAATTTTATTTTAAATCTTATGAATTCATATTTTATAAGTAAATTAAAATTAAAAGTATAAAATCTTAATAATAAAATCAAAATTTACAAGATTTTTATACCAAAATAATATTTTAAAATCTTAATCCAATATACTTCCTTAATTTTCTCGATATTATCAAATTTTGAGTTTAATTTTGAAGTAACATGAGTATATCAGGCTTTCACAGTGTCTGGTAATATGGTATTGGCGTAGAATGTTTGTCAAAACTCAAAAGAAAGTATAGGCGTATAATTTGTATTTAAAATAAAATAAAATTGTTAAATTAATATATTGAATAACTAGCTCTTACAAAATGTGGGTTATTTAGAAAAATTGTTAAAAAATATTTTATAAAAATATGAATTAATTATATTTATAGACCCTAAACTTTTTCAAATTTTTACTTTTAATCCTTAAAAAAAAGTTGACCAATTTTAGTCCTAAAGTTTAGGAACGTTTGCTTCTTTTTTTTTTTTGTTCTGGTAGTTTAAAATTTCATTAAGCACTGAGCTGACAAATAATTTCAAATTATTTTTCTGTGTATTTATTTTTTGGAGGTTAGAAACCGCCGGAATTACTTAATTCTTGATCCTCATTCTCAACAATTGTTTGTCAAACCGGCGATGTCATCGCCACCGTTCCAAAAACGTAAACCTGTTTCCTTATTCATCATTGACACAAATATCCAATCGGAGCTGAGTTCTCCCACCTGCACCTCAACAACTAATCGGAATTCTGTGGGTTCATCATTCTCAATTAATCTAACTGAATATTATATAGAATCATTAATTAGTTACACTAATTTGAGTCATTTTTGTTAAGATCATAGAATGTTGTTGGGTTGTTGCATTCTGATATTGCTGTTGTAGTTCTTATTTCTTTTGTCTTGCTATTTCTTTTCGTTCTCAACAAAAAAGATAATGTTCTCAATAAATATTTATCATTTTCTAATATTTTATTACATGTATAGGTATTAAAAATACTTGTTCCTTCAATGTTGCTTTGCGTACCTCATTGATAGATGTGACTTTGTTCAAAAGTTCTTCTATTTTATCAATTATTAGCTTCATTATGTGTTTATATATAACAATGCAGATGCAGGAGTGGTTTTTTAACGAGGAGCTTTAATAGTCAGAAATCATTTAATGATTTTAAATGAGTTCACCAAAACTTGACGAAGGATTAAACATGTTAACCGATAAAAATGTTAGAAATTAAGATTCATCAAAATTTTGTTTAAGGACTACAAATGAAAATCTTAAAAAGTTCATAAATTAAAAATATAATTAATCCTAAAAATATTTCATAACTAAAAAATAAAAAATTAAAGCAGTATTCACACATTAAGCTAATTGCATGCATTAATTTTATAATCAAATCATTTAAAAAGTAATTAAACGAATCAATTACTAATAATTAAAATACTTTAATTTGTTATAAATATTAGAAAGGCAAAAGCTACTCACCAACTTATTCACGATTTATTAAAAATCATAAAAATTTGGTTAAAAAATCATAATTAAGTCTCTTCGTAACAATGAATATTCTAGTACCTATTCAAAAAAATGTATTTAATTAAGTTAAGGTTACATTATTGCGTAAGTTTTGAACATTTGAGAATTTTTGTGTTATATCTTCAAATATTTTTTAATTAAGTTCTTGAATTTTTTTTATTTGTTTTTCAATTGAGTCCTTTTGTTTAACTATTATATTAGTTTTGCTGACGAAAAATTAACCAGATGAACATAATTAAAAAATAAATACTAGGGATTCAATTGAAAAAATAAAATCATTTAGGAACCTAATTAAAATAGTTAAATAGTTCAGAGGCTTATTAAGTGATTATAGAATTCTCTCAGGCTTCTGTAAAGTGTTTTTGAATTCGGTATTGTCACTTATGTAAGTCTGTACTGAGTACTTCACCTCTTGAGTTTATATTCTTATTTCTCTAAGTTTTGAATTAAATATTATCAACTTTTGAAATATGTTTAATGTATTTTTGTTAGATTATTTTAATCTAACTCATATAATTATAGAATGACTTTAATAAAAAGATGTTTAATGTGATGATCATTAAACTCAATTAAATATAGTAAAGTCATTGGAGTTATTTTAACTTTATTAAAATTAATTCTCTCTTTTCTCATTTCATTAAGGTAATATTGATATTAAAGAAAAAGTAATTTGAAAAGAGAATTAAGAAGTAAGTTATTAAAAAATTTGTTTTACAAAAGAGATAGCTTCTCCCTCCTCCATCAAGTTTTTATTTTCACTTTATTTCACCTAAAAGAACTTTGTGAGAACTCTTAAAAACTAAGAATAAGAGAAAGGGTTTTTAGACCATTCTAAAGACTAAGGAAATGAAGGAAAGAAAGTCCGAAGAGAGAAATAAAGTATATTATGAATCTAGAAAGATTTTATAAATCTCTTATAAAAAAATTAAACAGTATTATTATAGTAAAAAATACATTATCTAAAATCCCTAAAATATAATTTTCGATGAACTCAAATAAATTAAAAACAAGAGCAAAATTATACGTTCACTCTTAAATGTTCTTTGACAAATCTTTTCAAATGAATACTATAACAATCTTATTGTAAATTCACAGAACGTAACTCAAGTGATAATTCCTGTTTTCCAGTATCAAAATTCAAAAGTGAAAAATAATGTGATGGGACAAACTATTTTCTGTGACTGGATACTCCCTGTCTAGAAGCTGATCGAATCAAATCCCAGAACAGCACTAAATTTATTGGCAGTACAACACAACAAAATAGTAGTGTCCAATTTCATTCATAAGTACCGTATAGCTTAACCATCCCTATCGAATACTCCACCCAAAATTGGCATTCAACGCCACTTATTCGCTATTTTCGGAGTTGTGAACATTCTACATTTCTATACTAATTCTTGGAGAACAAAATTGTGCGTACCATCCATCTCTAAGGTCCATAACCCTTGTAATCAACAAAAAACATAATGATTTCACGCTGACATTTAGTGTATGGGTGGTTGCTATAGAACTCTCTTTTCCTTTGTATTCTTCATAATTAATAAAAAAAAAAATTAGGCATCTTGGGACATAATTATTATTATGGTAGTAAATATCATTTAAGCCAAAAAGAAAATATATGATATATAAAATTTGACTTATTTTCTATACCAATTTTAATCATATACACTTCATGGCATAAGCTTTGAAAATATATGATATGATGTGCGTCCAACGAGAGGTTTTGTTTTATCCGTAAAAATAAAAAACAAATAATAATAAATTTATATTAACTCATATATCATATTCAACTTATTGAATTACCTTGAATATATTTAGTCTCGATGCGAGAAGTTGATAATATAAATAAATGTCATCAGATTTCAACAAGCAATTGAAGTTATAATTCATACAATTAAATTAGATAAATCTATATTATGTTCTTGTGACCTGATAATCCTGGCTCTAACTCTTCACAAAACCTTACAAGAAACATGATAAAAAAAAGATACATAAGTTGAACCTTCCACTTTCATCTTGATACTATCAAGTCCAACTATGTTTTATATGGGGCACTAAGCGGGCCATTTTTCTTCATATCTGCCCACTTACGAATTGCCAAATTTGAGTGACTTACCATCCCCTCAAGTCCATTATTTTCTATATGCAGCACCAAACATAGTGGTGATTCCGTAGCACACTTTCATTTGTTTTAGCTCTTTTTTAATCTTCCAAAATTTTGAAACCTTTGGAAGATTAGATGTTGCTGACACATTTTCCATTTTTTTTTTTTTTTTTTTACATTTTGAGTGAAAATTCATCCCTTCAATCCAATGAAGTTGAAGTTACAAATAAGAGAAGTAGAAGTATGCTGCTTCCAAAAGGTCATAATAGCATTTTATTTGTTATATATATTACTTTTTTTGCTTTGGCTTTCATTTTTTAAATTTTTATTTTTATTTTTATATAGGCTTTCACAAGTTTGGATAGCTTATCTGGTTATTTATTTACATTTTTGCACATAAGGTTCAAGCAGTTAAAATATGTAAGTAAGAAGCAATACTGTTTTATAAAAAAATGTTAATTTCAAGGAAAAAAGGTTGCAGTCAATGTTTAATGGCTACTATATTCTTTTTCATGGAATTATTGTTTGGTGATTCTGCATCACACATTCATTTGTTTTCTCATTTTCACCCCACTCTAGATGTTGCTGACACATTTTTCTAATTTTGCATTTTTACCCAAAATTTTCTCCTTCAATCATATTAACTATTAAGTTGAAGTTACAAAATGTCATAATAGCATTTTATTTGTTCTCTCTCTCTCTCTCTCTCTCTCTCTCTCTCTCTCTCACATCTCTAATCACTCTATTACTGCATAACCCTGGTTTTGTTTTGGATGGACTATTGAGTGTCTCATTGCTTGGGTCCATAATGTGTATGAGTGTGAGATGAGTTGTTGGACTATGCAGTAGGGGTGGAAACAGGCCAGGTTTGATTAGGCCTGGCCTTGGTCTTATTTAAAAACATCAAGCATGGTCTAGCTTATTTATCTGTTATAGATTTTTTTTAGGCTTGGTCTGGCCTATTTAAAAGTCTGGCTTGGTCTACGAGTCTATTAAAAAGCCTATTTTACAATAAATATTATATATTAGTGAAACTTTGAGAATTTGCATAATATTTTTTTAAATTTAATATAAAGAAAGACACATATTGACATACTTTCCTTTTAATTTGTGGGTGAAAAAAATTAAAATTGATTAGAGCACTCTAATATGAGATTAGGTATCTTATCTTATTTTATTTCTTTTTTTAAAAGATTGATTTATATTTTTTAGTTTTAATATATATATATATATATATATATTGATTTTTTTACAAACCTACTACAAAGATTTCAAATTTCCTATTTTATTTTTTTATTTTTTAAGTAAGATAGGCTATTTAGATTTTATCTTTTCTTATTTTATTTCTTTTTTTAAAAGATTGATTTATATTTTTTTAATTTTAATATATATATATATATATGCCAGCCTGATAGGCCTAATAGATTTTTTTAAAAGGTTGAACCCGACCTTTTTATTTAAATAGGCTTTTTTAAAAGTCTAAGTCTAACCTTTACAATAAACAAGTCAGGCCATGCCAAATCTTAAACAGACCATATCAAAGATTCCTGATAAGTGGCCTATTTCTATCCCTACTATGCAGCAGTCAGAACAAGAGAAATATAGAGCATGCACGGAGCCAGGGAGAGTATTTTTTTTCTGTTATCAATTTTTTAGGGCCTCTGTTATCAATTTTAGGTAGTTTGATTTTTTGAATTAATTTTTAATATTAGTTTATGACAATGAGGGTTTGATTGTTTTGTTTTCTCGCTTATGAAAAGAAGATGCATTGCAACCAGGAGAAAGAAACGGAGGATTGGAAGCATATTACTATAATTGTATAGGTAACTATATAAATTTAGTTTTGCATAATCTTGACTTTATAAAATTAATTTTGATAAAAAAAAAGAGTTTTGAATGTAGTGAATTGATTTATGTACGAAAACTTTTATTTCTAAATTAAGTTTATAATACAACTTAATGTGTGTTAATTTGATTCAGATTATTTTTTATATCAGATTATTAAATTTAGAAAATAAATAACTATATCTCTTAAAAATACTTTATTAAGCACATACATACTGTACTATGAAATTATTAAATCAACACAAAAAGCTATACACGCATATTCTTCTATCCAAACATACTTTTATGAACAAAGTTAATTTTGATTAAAACTAACTAAACATATTTAACACCATTTAAGATGTGTTTGCTAACACAACTAAAACAATGCATATGGGAGAGTGGTTGCCAACTTTATTTTAGCTTATCTTATTGATGTTGATTTTACAAAATTATTTTTTACTCTGTCCTATTTGGTTTCACTTTCCAGTGACAATAGTTACCCTACCATCCGACCATATTTTTTTTTTCTTTTTAATCTATCACTTTTTTTAAATCACCCGTTTGATGCATGTGCAGATGAAAAGATTATATTACTTTACCTTCTAATCACTATATACGCAACTTTGAGCTTGTACTTTTCCGGTTGAAAACGTGACAGCAAAATCACCAAAATTCATACTCTTAAAAAACCTTCTTTATTTATGTAAGCGAAATAAATTTCCTATGTACTTGGACCCCTTTTTTGGGGGAAGGGTTGTTATTGACAATTTTTAAAAAGGCATGAGTCAAATTAAATTAATGTTTATTTATTCACTTTTTAAAAATCACTTAAAAGAAAATTCCGCAAGTTAAAGTGACGTAACTTTGTCTTTCAATTAGGGTCGGTCCTTGTCAGGGTAGACGGGGTGTCTGTCCATGACTTAAATTTTTTTTTTAGCTTAAATTAAAAAAACAAAAACCTATGTTACTCTCCATATTTAATATATAATTTTGAAAATTATTTGGGATGTATTAAGATCTTATTTTTTTCATTTCATTCCGGATCAAAAAATTTTTAGGAACGATCCTGAATGCTAGAAAGAATCATGTTATTGATAGTTGAATGCATGCTTGGGATGAATTACAATATACCATAGTCCACCGGGGAATAAAATATACATTTCTAAGAAATTTCAAAGTCAGACTGAGTGCCCCAACAAAAGGGCTTTCCACAAAAAATTAAAAAAAATTGCGTAATGTGCCTATACTCTACCCATTTATGTATGGGTTATTAAAGAGTCGGTTTGTGTAACAAGTGATGAAATAGGGAAAAAGAAATTAACAAGATGATGCTGTTTGGTGGTGAGGCATTTTCATTTTTTGTTCTGACAACATTGCAAAGTGAGAAAGAAAAGGAAACGGAGAAAATAGAAATACATAACTAAAGAAGAATAAATTATTACTATACTTTAAGTCAAAGACATCATTATCCTATGTTCAATGTTGTTATAAAAAATAAAAAAATGAATTTTATTCTAAATAAAAAAAAGTGGATGATGCTAACCTCTACAAGATTGTGTGTAAGTGAGCAAATAATAACATATCATAATTTTCTTAAAAAATAACAACAATAAATAAATTTTAAATAACTTTTTTTTTCCTGAATATGGTATTAATATGAAATTGTTCCAGAAATAATAACAATTTTTCATCGGAAACTATTAACGCACAATATGAGTATTAAGTAACTAATTTTTTTATTTTTTTTTACCAAAATTCTTTTATATGTTAAAAAATAGATTTAACTGGTATAAAAAATGTAAAATATAATAATTATTAATTATAAAATTGGGATTTAAGATATTAATATCTTTGTAATTTATATTGAGCGTAGATATATTTTATTATAATTTAAAACTTTAATCAATAGTTACTATTTTATTTTACTTACAATGGTGACAAACCATCTAAATTTCGTACCACTAATTATTATTATTCAATGATTATTATATTTTATTATTTAAAATACATTATCCTATTTTAGAGAAATTTTTAATCCTTAAAAATTAATTATCTCTATTCAATGATACTCCCTTCATTCTTCGTTCTTAACTATAAGACTTAATTTATGCTCTCTAAAAAAGTAGTTAATTTAATTTATTGTATTAAATTTATCAATTATTTATATTATTATTTTAAAATCATTCTCTTTTTATTTCTTGTTAATATTTGAAGATAAAATAATTAAATAATAAATATAAGAAAAATAATAATTAATGTATCTATAAATTAAAAGTAATCTTATATAAAAAGATAAATAAAATTTTGAAAATAGCTTATAATTAGATACATATAAATTAATGATTACTGGACCACTTACTATTTTTTGTTTTGTTTTGTGAATTGTGAAAAACTGACTTTGAATCAACTCTCTTTTCCAAACAAATATTTGGACTCATAATTATACCTGTAAAGATATTTATTGATAAAAGAAATCTCACAAGGCTAAACTATTGTAACAAGACTTGCCAATGACTACACCTCTAGCTATATAGGAACCAAACTCAAACCATTAATGTCCTATGATTTGTAAGGAAGGTCAAACACTTGAAACCATTGAGAGTTCGAAACGCCTATTAGATATGTGTGCTATAAGATTGGATTGACTGGGTGACTTTAATAATTTAAATTAAATCAATTAAATTGATTTGATCAGTGAATAAAATATTTTATTATATTATTGACATGAAATATTTTTTTATATTTTTTTATTTATAAAACTTAAATATGAAATTTTATTTAAGAAAATTCAAATTAAGAATCAATTGAATCAATGACTTTTTGGTAAAAATATTAATTTGATATAAATTGTTTTTTTTTTGCTTTACATATGAATCAAACCAAAATTTTAATTTTCAAAATATATTTTTTAATCTAAATTAGTCTGATGATGTGATCGATTATTTTTTTTCAATTTAGATTAATATGTTTAGACTTTAAAACAAAATTTTCTTTTTTTTTCTTTTCTTTTGATCTTTTTATGTTCTTAATTTGTATACATTGATACCAAGTGTCTTAATTTAATGATTTACCCAAAAAAGTGTCTTAATTTAATCATGTTCAAAATATATAATTGTGATTATATTTTAGTAAAAAACATTTTTTGGCGTAAAACATTAATGATATAAAATTAATGATTATAGAAAAATTAAATATTAAATAAAATATATTGTTAGTCATTAAAAAAAATATTACCACCAACTGCATGAATAAACTGAAGTGGGTTGTTTCAACTTAAACTATATTTTATTATTATCTTCTATTAGCGTAAAATAAATATTTATGCAAAATAAAAATATATAAAAATGAAAAATTGAAAATTATAATTTTTTTTATCATAAGTCGTTAATTTGAACCAAATCACCTCGAATTTAGTATGATTAGCTTGATTTAGATTGGCTAACTTTTTAAAAAATCTAAATCAAACCAACTAAATTAAAAAAATATCAGTTTAGATTTGATTTTACTGTAAACTCAAACCATCTTGTCTCGGTGAACAATAAAATACTCAACTATTTCAAGTTTTCAACCTATGAATATCGTAGTGGCTACGGGTTGTGTTGGTGTTGACCTTTCGTGTAGCTTAGCTCTGGCCATTCATGGTGGACCAATTAGTTTTTTTTTCAGTCGCTGAAAATCATGAAAAAAAGTTTATGTTTAAAAATTATTAGTTTCGCCTTGATTTGAAGCTTTCATATTTTTTTAACAGTAGTGCTAAATCTTGTGTCGTTTGATAGGCAGAAAATGCTCCATTTATGAGCAACCTTGTTGCACGAAGATATAAAGGCAATCAACAAAAATTACAATTTTAATATACAAATGGACTGATAAGACTTTTTTTATTTGGAGAGGAAGATAATTCATTTCATCATGGATAAAATCAGAGATACAATAAGGGATATAATCATAAGATTGAACACTAGCATGAAAGTGAGACGTGGTAAGTAAAGTATGAACAACTTGATTGATTTGTCTTTATGTAAAACTCATCTTAGAATTTAAGAACAGATAAAACTTAATATCAGGTTGGTCTTTTTAGTTGGAGTCATGCTTCCCCCGAGGCGAATCAAGTAAGGGATACTTTATTAAAGTTTGGTCTTTCTCATGAATATGATTAGGGTGTTCATCAACCCATCCAAATTGATCCAAACCGCGAACCCATCCAAATTGATCCAAACTGCGGTGACCGAACAGAAAAATTGAAAATTGAAATAATTGAAAACCGAAAAATAGAAAATCGAAAAAAACCGAAAATTTTCACCGGATTTGATCGGTTTTCGGATTGGCTAGTGAAAACCGATCCAATCCAAACCAATCCAATTATAAACCATACATTACCCTTTATCTACTTGGATCTATTCTCCATCATAGTCAAAAAATCAAAAATTCAATACATTGCTCCTTATTTTGTCCAATTAACATGTTTGTCTAATGAAAATTAGAAAATGATATTTTTTTTGTCCAATGAATGTGTTTGTTTATGTTAGATACTCCTTATTTTGATAAAAATAAGTCTCATAAATTTTATTTTTAGACTTTTTAAAAAACCAAAAACCGATCCAATCCAAACCAAAAAAATTGGATTGGATTGGATCGGATTTGAAAAAAATTTCAAACCGAATGGATGATCAAATGACAAAACCGAAGGAATTGAATCGGATGATTTTTTGCTTCAAAACCGATCCAATCCAGACCGCGAACACCCCTAACTATGATGTTAGAATTTTTTATTTTATTCTGTCTTTTATTCTAAATACTGTAATGGCTGATTTAGCCTCTATTTATTTTTCGCTGCTTTTAATAAGGGTTCTTTGCCGTTAGTCTCTCCTGATCACAAAAAAATATAACTGTTACGGATTCGGTAGATGGGCCTAGCAACAAGGCCCATTGAGGAGTAATGGGTCGTTGATCTCAATCCAAAGCTAGGTCGTGGTTGATGAACATTTCAAGGATTGTGATGCCAAGCGGTTGAAGATCTAGGCCGGGAATATCGGATAACATTACAACTGCTTTAGAGATAAGCACGTTATAAATAGTGGTGGCATTCAGAGGAAAAGGTACGCAATTCATACTCTCTCCTTTCCTTACACCCAGTGCACATACCTTACCTCAATTTTGGTGTTCTAACGTTGTGATCGTCTTGTTGGAAGTATTTAATTTCTTTAGATACTTCTAGAGTGAGAGTATGATCATACATTAAATTATCCAGTAATACTTGCTGAACATTTATGTTCATCGCGAACAGAACAATTACGTTGATTTGAATATAATTTATTTTTTAAGTAAAATTTTAGAATAAGATTTTATGGATAAAAAAAGGTAGGAAGAGATATTCACTAAAAATGATTAATCTGATTTTTTATGCAATTAATCTGATTTTTCAAATTTTTAATTTTTAATTTTCAGTAAATATTAATTATTAGTAAATTGATGAATACTTTACGCTTATAAAATAATGATAAAAATGATCTGCTAACAAATGTCCATTATAAGTATAACTATAGCCAATATTTTATGAATGAAAGAAGGATATTGTCGGCCAGCAATATCCTAATAAAAAAAATTACGGATAACTGGTATAAAACAAATCAATGTGTCAAACTCATAGCAACATACGTAATAAAATGGCAAATTAATGTATGTGCCAAAAAAAAACAAATGAAATAAATGTGTCACGACCGACCGATTCCACTATCAAACGCTTACTAGTATGCATTAAATATAAAAAAACAAAAATTCTTGGCGCCCTGTGGACAAAACACCATTTCCAAAGCTAAAATCTTGCACGAATGCCTTACTTTTTATTTTGGTTAATTAAATTACTTAGATGATAATAGAGTTTTTATTTATTTGGATCTTGTTATCTGGTATCCTTTGGACATCAGTGAAAAATATTTTTTTCTCTCAAGATAATAAATTGAATTTAAACTACGCCAGTGTTATGCAAGCTTGAGTTATGCACCACAATGTAAGCTATCAATGTTGACCTTTTCAAAGTTCTGATGATGAATGTAAATGACCCCAAGCCAAGAGGGAATATATATATATATATTCGAATAACATTAAGAAGGAAAGTTACAAAGATAAACGTCATTACTTCTGCTGACCCTTTAACGCATACTACAGTACTATTTATTCTTATCCTATATATTCTCACTCACCAACAAGGTTGAAAGCAAAATGATAGTGACCATGCCTGAGAGAGTGGAAGAAGGAGTTGTTGCCTTGAATCAGCACTTTGTGCTTGTACATGGCATAGGTGGAGGAAGTTGGTGCTGGTACAAAATCCGGTGCCTTATGGAGAATTCTGGCCACAAGGTCTCATGCATAGACCTCAAAAGTGCTGGAATTGATCAATCTGATGCTGATTCCGTGCTATCCTTTGATGATTACAATAAACCACTAATGGATTTCATGTCTGATTTGCCTGAGAATGAACAGGTGCTAATATATATGGTATTATATATGTTAATTTTGGTCCCCCCCTTCCCCTTTGTATGTCTCTTTCTAGACCTTATGTTTTATGCAAGATTTTAAATATCAGTCGTGATAGCATTGCAATTTCATCGTGTTTGTTGATATCACAGCAAACCACTAACAAATGCGGTGTTAATTGCGGTGACAGACAGATAAATAATCTTGATGTTGCGGTCCTGATTACGATCGCGGACCTTTTTTAAACCTCGGTTATATGCGATTGCATAGAGTGGCTACATCAAATTAAACTGAACGTGTATCAGTGATGTGGTTTGGTTGCTATAGGTTATATTGGTGGGGCACAGCGCTGGAGGGTTGAGCATTACTCAGGCCTGTCACAAGTTTGCAAACAAGATCCGTTTAGCTGTTTATGTGGCAGCAACTATGCTCAAGTTCGGTTTCTTGACAGATCAAGATCTTAAAGATGTGAGACTCCTTTCCTTTTCACTAACTCTTTTGTTAATTTGTTCTTATTCTTTGTTTGTGTTACTTTGCTAGTAATAAGATTATTTGAATTCATTCTGCCCTGCATGCTTCTTCTTTGAAATTTGACAGTTTGGTAATATCATAATTAAGGGAGTACCATAAAGTTGGGGATAGAGATAGATATAGGATAAGATATGACTGTGATGTGTATTGGCTTCCATTGATTTTTTATCGGCAAATATTAGTTGTTTAGTATTGATATTTTTTGTTAACGGAAGAATTTGAACCTGCGACTTCTTCCCTTCTCCCTTCACTAATAAACCAATCTTATATCTCTCTGTATTGGCTTCCATTTTTGTTGTTAGTTCAGTGTCTGGAATCTTCAAGGCTTAATTTCCAGCAAGGATGATGCTGATGCTCTCTCTGTCGAAATAATTGGTTGCCATCTGTCTTCACAAACAGATTATAGTTCTTAGCCAACTCTGAGGCTCACTAAATTATGCTTCTACCTACTCCAAAACTTTCCTCAACAATAGCACCATATGCAAACAAACCTGCAGCTGTTATGCAATAGCTGAGTTTGTTTGTTTTTTATTTTTTAATAGGGAATTCCATTCATTTCTCTATTCATGTTATCCCCCTTTGTATAGGAATAGGACACAATTCTTTTTTTTCAAACCTTATTAATGTAGTTATCAATTTAGTCAATAATGGCCTTTTCTACTCAGCTTACCACTTTTTCAGGCTTTGACAACAAATTAGTTGTATTTAATAATGGTCAGTAAAATGGGCAGGCATTCTGACCTGTGGTGTTCATGGTTTATTTTATATTATATAGAATTATTATTTAATTCTGAAAAATGATGAAAAAGAAATCTAATGCTAATCCAATCTCCTAAAAGTCTAGAACTAGAATGTGTACGAACAAAGCTAAATGGTCTTTATTTAAAATCATTATAGCAACTTCAATAAAGTTTCTCTTCTAACTGTCTAGTTTGGTTCATCAATTATCATCATCAATAATTGTGTGTCATCTAAACTCCTATAATATAGCAATCCTTAAATTAATCATTGTAAGCAATCTTTGTTTGGAGACAAGAGAAATTGTCACATCTCTTTGCTTTCTTTTCGTTCCTTCAATCCGACAGCCCTGTCTATTCCACAGATCTACTTTGTCCTCAGGAGGTAATAAATAGCAGCAGCAAATTTTCACTGTGTTCAATGTACTACTAATCATTGAAAACTAGTAACAAAAAATTCATGAGCCCAATTAATTTAACTAGAATTATGACAGTAGTAGAGTAGCTAGTTTTTCTGTGCCAGTGGTAAATAATAGATATAATATAAAGTTTTTTTTTTCTTTCTGGTTTGTATGAAGCAGGGTGTGCCTGATTTATCCGAGTATGGGGATGTGTACGAGCTAGGATTTGGATTGGGACATGATAAGCCTCCAACCAGTGCTTTGATAAAGAAAGAATTTCAACGCAAAATCATCTATCCTTTGAGCCCTCACGAGGTACACAAATACTGTATAATTAATTCTCACTACAAAAGAAATAAAAGGACATGCTAATGCTATGCTATGTTGCATGCAGTGCCAAAAAACCTGTTTAACAGTTTGTCACTTTCTCAGGGCATTATTAGGGCGTAGGGTACCCCACATGACATGCTTTGCCCAATCGTTAATCTCATCCTCTGCTTTTGTCATATGTAGGACCATTTATGGCAATTTTCTTGCGAAAAGATGAAAAACACGGAAATTTATTCTTCCAAATGAAAACAACTTTAGCAAATGTTCTTTTTTTTCCTGGCCAGTGTTTGTAGTTTTCCACTTATCCCAAGCTGAAAGAAATTTGATTATTGAGATAATAAAATATAAACTGATAATTTTTAGTTCCCTCTGAAACCAAGATTAAAAATGTTTTTAAGAGCTTTGATGATTTCTTTATTAATTTTTTTATATTTTTAATAAAAAACTCTTAAAAATACTTTTGCCTTGTGTCTTAACATATCATTATTTAATTACTATCTTTGTTGGTTTTTACAAATAATTATATATCTTAAAAGTAATATCATCTGGGATATCTTAAAAGTGATATTATCTGGGATTTTTAATTGATTGAGATTATAAAATTATTTTACATTTTTAATGTATGAATATTAAGCTCTTTTAAGTCATTAGTGAACATGTGTATCATATGCATGTGCACCATATATAATTGAACTGTGACCAATGTAAGGAATGAATAGTGCATATGATGGGTCAGGATTCGACACTGGCTGCAATGCTGTTGAGAGCAGGGCCATTGCTGGCACTGATGAGTGCTCAATTCAGAGAAGATGGCGATGAAGTGGAGAAGGTGCGGCGCGTGTTCATAAGGACAAGGCATGACAAGGTGTTGAAGTCAGAGCAACAGGAAGCCATGATAAAGAGGTGGCCACCATCTACTTCGTATGAACTTGACAGCGACCATAGCCCCTTCTTCTCCACCCCATTCCTCCTCTTTGGCTTGCTTCTCAAAGCTGCAGCATTGGATGCAATTAACTAGTTGAGGACATGGGGGCTCCATGCATATGCTCTTCTTTATTTTTTATTTTTTACCTTCGTTGCTCTCCAAAAGTTTGATGTGGGAAATCAATTTGGTAATTAATTTCATAAAATATCTATATACATTGATTGTAATTATCATGAATAATATATGAATTATTCTATGTAGTTCTCCCAGGATTTGTGTTACATTAAAAATGGGAGATATAATGATTTTACCTAACTTAACTAAGATTATTTCTGGCTAGTAAAAGAATAATCAAATATATGTGATTTTTATATTAAAAAAACATGAAGAATAGAAAAATATTAGTTAATAAAATATTACATATTTAATTATTATCTTTTCATTTTAATTTATATTTTATCTGTTTCATTATAATTGTCTTATAAAAAAAATATTTTAAAATAATCATCATTTTAGTTTTTAAACGTAACATTAGATATGTTTTTTCACTTATATTTTTTTATAATATATTAATAATGTATTACAAAATTTATAAATGAATTAATGATGATATAAAGTTAATTTTATAAAATTCTTATTTTCTTTTATTTATTTATTTTTACCTATGTAAAATAATCTAAGATAAAAAAAAGTATTATAATAGAAGATGTTATCAAACTTAAATGAGTCATTGACTCTTTTGATGAATTGTTAGTCAAATTAAGAAATTTTTAATTGAATCTTGTCAACTGGTATAATATTATTATTATTTCTGGGTCAACTCTTAGTATATTTGCCTTTTAAAATTATGGTGAGTATTTTAAAATCAGGATATTATCATATTTTTTGAAATCAATGTTATTTGACATTCACCATGATTTCATAATTATTTTGTTTCGCATTGATCATTTCTTTATGTAATAAGTACATCAGGTCATCAGCTACACTTGGAAAAAGAAGTTAAACTGTGACTGTTAATTCATCAATGATGAGCTTGTA
Organism: Glycine tomentella; assembly: GCA_007407185.1. Lineage (NCBI taxonomy): Eukaryota > Viridiplantae > Streptophyta > Magnoliopsida > Fabales > Fabaceae > Glycine > Glycine tomentella. Next base: position 404,110 of record PYAF01000457.1, on the reverse strand, counting down.
GGCATCCAAGAACTTACCGGCTTTCACGTTTAGAATTAGATGAGGTAACCATTCTTATCATCTCGCACCTATAAATACCAAAACCTCTTCATAGTTAAATATCTTCATCATCCTAAAGTGTTGTTATATACTTTCTTTGAAATTTCTATTAACTTGAGCATAAGGTCTCTACAACTACAAGTATCCCTGCCTTTATTCATCGTTCTCAACGGTAATTAGAATAGCAATTTACCAGAGAAACCCTTTATATATTCAAGAGTGGGCTCGGTATTTTCGGCCACCTCGGACCCATTTACAAATTCAAATAATTAACATCATGACTAATTTTTCTGTAAATAATGTTGGTGATTTTAGTGTCATCAATGGATTTTAGTAGTAATGTGATTTACTATAGGCCAATGCGATTACGCGTTAAGCTTTGGAAACAAGTTAGGGTAGTGCGGAGTGCACGCTTGTTGAGCCAACGCATAATTGACCGCGATTACTGTGCGGGGTTCCAAGAGGCAGCGCCCCTGGCTGGGATCCAGGGGATTGTTGGAGTTTTGTTTAAACTCTATGAGTTATGAATAAGAGGTGGTTAACAATTCAAAATAGTAACTACTTATAACCGCTCTTGGGAAAGGTTAGAAAAATAACTACTCCCAACCGCTCCGATAACCAACGGTTACGATGGTTTATCGCCAAGAGTTGCATTGTTTGGAAAACTCCTATATAAGGAGTCATTTGGCCTCAGATTTAATAGATATACGAAAATCACACTTTCTCTCTACATTCCTGATCTGTTCTCTATTGCCAGAAGCAGATTGTTCTTCAAAGAATTATCCCAACAAGGATTTCGTGAACCCAGGCAAGAATAGGGTCGAAATACTTTGTTCGGAAAGTGTACGAACACGATTCTTTGAAGTTATCCAGGATTATCATACCCAAATTTCTAACAAATAAATGACTAAATTTTAATTGTTAAATACAGACCTATTTATCATGAGTTATTAATCATGGATAGTTAAAAAAGTTGAGTAAGATACACTTCTTATTAAGACAAATATAGTTTTGAAGTGAAAGAGGAACTTGAAGAATTTAGGCATTGGCATTTTCTCGTTTTGTTAAAAATGAAAAAACTCTGGTGGTATAAAAAATCAGAATAAATTGAAATGAGTGGCATCAAATTCGATAAAGAAAAAAGAAACATCCATCAGCTGTCGACTGATACGGGGATAGTGGTGTGGATGAACAAAGTGATCTAAAACTAATTGCCATTCTATTTTCCCCTTATCCCATGGATTTGTAGAGAAAGGGAAAATAGAAAATGGCTAAAGTAGTAAATTAAGTGTCTCTGGTATTGCTTGCTCATGTAACGTCACAGTGGATTTATAGAGGGAATCTCACTGTCTATCCTTATCAAGTTCCGTTAAACGTCCTATGCATGACATGCACCACATGTGCTCTTTAAAATCCTTGTGATGAGAACATGTTCTTTGCATGACGCCACATGCACGAGAATTTATGTGACTAAAATTGATAGGTGCTGCTTGCATAAACCATTCTTATAACGAATTTAAACAAACTTTAAAGATTACTATTGCTCTTACAAACTTTTGAGATGTTTTTTAGATTGATCTCCAACTGCAATTTGATCACCTCCTTGGTATGCTGAATTCCATCGTCCAATAGAAGATTCGATCGTTGTTAGAAATTGATTTTGAGAGTACTGTAAGAACAACTATGATTGAGTTTAAAAGAGGAGATAAATGCAAATATACTTGATTTAAAATGGGAAGTTTTTTTTTTTTTCTTACAAAATTGCGCTTTATTACATTTTCTTGTGGGGGAGGGAGGGGGGGGGGGGGG
>PYAF01000457.1:391473-402162 GCA_007407185.1 Glycine tomentella | reverse complement strand
GGAGAAACACATCAAATGTAAGTACATAAAAGCATGAATAACTCTCAATATTAGTAAACACCAAATCTCTTAGATCGTAGTCAATAGGAGATTAAAAAGAATTGGTGTTACTGGGATAATAGGGTACAAACATTTTTAGAGTTGATGCTATGTTCCTTCAGCTTAGGACCCACTAGCTCCAGAATCCATGTGGTGTGTTGGCCAACGAATGGAGGGATGGGCCATTCTGTTAAGCAATGAGTAGGCCTTACTACGGTCCAAATCTCATTCAGTGACAATGCCAATATTTGTTGATAAAAAATCTCATTCATAAGTATAGAATGGTCTGAATTATCTTATCTTAATAATAAATTTTCTGGTAGTTTACGAAACTAATATAAAAAATCATGTAAGGAAATATTAGTATTATGTAATCTTTTCTTTTTGGCACATGGAGATGTGATGTGAGCATACGAGTAAATAAGAAAAAACAAAAAGTCATTCAAATGTTGAATAATATCATTGCAATGATTTTTTTAAAGGCCATTCCAATCACTATCGTTTTACTAAGTCAATTTCTGTATACGCATTACTATTTTCATGTCTTGTACAAGGGGCAGCACTTTATATAGCTAGGTTAGTTTGCTTTCTAAATTTAGTTATTTCATTAAATTTTTAAATGTATATATAATTTTTATTTTATTTAACAATTTTTGTTATATTTCTAAAAAAAAAAAAATAAACTAAGAACCTGTTTTCAAGCTAAGTTTCAACTAGAATAGTGCTAATTATTAAAAAAAGGCATAAATGTTATACAATTTTTAAAAAATTAATATCTGCTTAAATTGTATTTATTTTTAGTGGAACAAAACTAGAATACTAAAATATCTATAGTTTAGGAAGGAAGGGCGTAATACATTTAAAATAATTGGAAGGGACATTTCTGAACACCTTACAGACTCGTTTAATTTTTCTGAAACACCTATTCCGTAACTAAATATCATAATCTGGAATGCATTCTGTAATATATTCAAAAATAATTAAAAGCATGTGATCCGGAATAAATAATGCAGGGTATTTTGGAAATCACACGAAATTTTAAGTGAGAAGGGGTGCAAGATAATTTTTATATGGTGTAGGAAGAAAAGGCCCACTCTCAACCCTTTAGTCATATACCGGCTTTGGACTGCTTGAGCTGCTTCTACGGTGAGAGCGGGTCGTCACGTGTCCGTCAAGGGACGAATTGGAAACGGGCCCTTCGGAGCCTCTTCCCCGGAAGTCGAACAGTCAACTCAGACAAAGCTGCTCATCTTGTTCAGGCCCAACAAACCTGTCCACTTCTTTTGGACTAACAGGACCTTAAGTATGACAGTTGCTTGAATTATTTCCACCAACTGAATAGCAATTAGCCAATAGCTAAAAGTGTCATAACGTAACAAAATAATGTGAAACATGAAAAGAAGCCTTTTATGGCCAACACAAATAAAAAAACATCATCTTTAGTAGTATTTTACAATGAAACATGCTTATTTGGTTGAGGGCATGCAAACAAAACACACTATGAGCCTAATGATTTCACACCCCATTCTGCAGATAAAATTTTATTACTCTCCCATCAAATGCATCTCATCATGATCATGGTGTTGGTGTCTGCACATTAGACTCAGACTCAGAGGATTGCCTGTGGTAGTTCTTCAACTCAGGATCCTTAATCGCCTCCAACATTCTAACAACTTCATCCATTCTAGGCCTATGATCAGGCCCCTTAGCCACACATGCCAATGCAATCTGAAGCATCTGCACCATCTCCTCTTCAACATATTGCCCTCTCAGAAGCTCCTCATCAAACACTTCTGCAGTCCATTCCTCTCTGACAACAGACCTCACCCACCTTGGAAGATCAACCACATCCTCATAGCCAGGATACCTCAGAGGGGTCTTCCCTGTTAGCATTTCTAGCAGCAGCAAGCCGAAGCTGTAGACATCGGACTTGTGAGTGATCTTCTTTGAGTCAGTGACTTCTGGAGCTCTGTAGCCATTGGCTCTTGACATGGTTGCTGGAGTGTTCATTAAAGGAGGCAATCCGACATCGGAGATGAAGCCGTCGAGTTCTTGGGTTATGAGCACGTTTGTTGACTTGATGTTGCCATGTGCGAACTTTGGACCCCCCTCTGAGTGGATGAAAGCTATTCCCTTGGCAGCTCCTAGCAAAATCTTCACTCTGGCGTCCCAGTCTAGTGGGACTCTTCCTGCTCCCCTGTTTCCTATTGTTTGGAAAATCAAAGTAGAGTATTGTTACAACTGAAGTTAGTAACTAATACATGTGACAACTAGTTTTAGTTCCAACAGTAACATAAGCAAGGAATTAAACACATAATTTCGAAAATGTTAAGTATGTTGAGTAAATAGTGTATATGGTAAGTTTGTTGACTTTTACAATAATTACCTTAAAAGTCATAATAATAAATCAGTGATGAATTCTGATTGATTGACAGTGAAACTTTACATTGACAGTGCATAGAAATTAAAAATATTTCCACTACCACTCTACCTGAATTGCTGCAAGTATAAACATGTATTGATGACCTATTTTAATATCAAGAGTCAAGTAAACGCTTTTATAATCTTTGTTGGGGGAAGGGGGGTATCTAATCATATTGGCATGAAATCACCTATGACACCGTGGACACAAGTTGGTTATACTGTCACTGTCAGTTCCAGTTCTTGTTTGAATTTGACGAATAATGATTGATACTGAGTAAAGTTGATTCATCATAGTTTAGTTAAAACTGAGGCTCATGTAGAAAACTAGAAATCATAAAACATGTTACTTTTGAAGAAAATGAGAAGAGTTTTGTCCTAACGTAGAACGTACCATGCAACAAGAAAAACAAGCTGCCACCTGGCATGTAGTTGTAAACCAGAAGTTTCTCATCTTTGGAGTAGTAATAAGCCCTTAGGGGCATCACATTGGGGTGGCTTCCAATTCTCCCCACAATCTCCAACTGCTGCTCAAACTCCTTCTTTCCAACCACAACTTCCTTCAACCTTTTAACTACCACTGTTGTTCCCTCCTCCAAAACAGCCTTGTATGCTGTTCCATAGCTTCCTTTTCCAAGAACTTCAGCTGAAGCCTTCAGCAAATCCTCAAGGTCAAAGCTATGAGAGGAACCTTCAAAGAAAAAGAGCTTGTTCTTGTCAGCCCCTTGCACTCCACTCCCAAAACTCTTTGAAACCTCAGTCTTCCCAGCACAAGAAGCCTTTCCTTTCAGTATGCCACTGCTTTTGCTGTTTTTCTTCTTCTTCAAACAGAACACACAGATCACTACAACTATTAAAGAGATGAAGGCAATGACCCCAATGACTAGAGCAAGTATAGTAGCTAGGCCAAAGTTTTTCTTATGGTGTGTAGCATTTTGGTTTTGAATGGTTGGTGGAGTGAGTGGCTGGTAATCAGTGGCAGGAGATGGAGAAGGGGAGATTGTAGAGCAATGATTGAGAGGTGGACCGCATAAGAGAGAATTCCCAACAAAAGAAGTGTAAGGAAATGTCTTTATGGAATTTGGAATTGAGCCATTCAAGTTATTATTGCTCAAGTTCAAATGCTTGAGACTTGGAAGGTTGAAGTCAGGAATAGCTCCAGATATGGAATTGTTTTGGAGATACAACCAAGTGAGTCTTCTAAGGTTCTGAAAAGCTGGTGGAATGCTGCCAGAAAAGTTGTTAAAGGAAATGTCCAATGCCATGAGTTTAGGGGTCACAGGAGAAGGAATAATGCCAGAGAAGCTATTGTGCTGAAGGTATGCAAATTGGAGTGAAGGAATGGAGAGGATGTTAGAAGGAAGACTTCCTTTAAGGCCATTGGAATGAAGACTCAGGACCCTAAGAGCATCTAGTTTTCCTATGCTGTTCTCTGGAATGGTACCGATTAATCCCATTCCTGGAAGGTGAAGGCCAACGACACGTGTGCCATTCGAGTTGCATGTCACACCAACCCATGAGGTGCAAATTGAAACAGAATCTTTCTTCCAGTTGAGCCTTGGGGCATGTGGGACACTTGAAGCAAACTCCAACAGAGCTTGTTGGTCAGAGTTCAAGTCAGCTACAATTAGGCCACAAAGAGACAGTGTGGAGCTTAATAGAACAAGTGCAACAATAGAGAACTGCAACTTCATGGGTATATTTTGGTGCAAAATCAAGGCAAGTGATAGTTCCAGATTCTGAGCTTAACTGTTCTTCATTCTTTCCTGGTCTGGCTTTGGAAATTGGAGCAAGTTGTTAGCTGATCCTGTAGCAAAGAAAGTATAATATATTCAAAGTTAAAATTAGCTTCATACAGATGAAGACATTTGGGATAAGCATGATTGCATGAACCTAGGGGATAGTCTAAAATCAGTGATATTTAAATTTTTAAACTGAAGCAGCACTCAAACAGGAAGTGATTAGTTTACAGGATGAAAGGGGTAGGAAGAACATATTATGAGCGTAGAAATCATAGAGGGTTGAATTAAAAATTGAACTAACTTCTATTTCTGAAAAATTGAAATTTAGTATGAAAACTTTGTTGTGTATGCAGAAAACTGAAAACATCATTTATTGCAGCTTTTGCAAAGAAGAAAAAAAATAAAACAAAATAACACAGACTCATTCATGCTTACCATTTAGAAAGGAAGGGCACTTCCTTCTTTCAGATGCATCAGTCGAGGCATTTTCTTTCTTTCTTTCAATACTTGAAGTGTTATGCTGACTCCTCCATTTAAAAAGAAAAAGTAAAAAGCCAAAGGTTTGTCTATGAGCTTTAAATAATGGAGGACCAAAGTGCATTTTTCACTGAGAATAAAGAAATTGCCTCACAAATCGGTGCTTATAAGTTTCAGAAACAACCAAGAAGGGAGAATTGAAAAAAAAAAAAAAAAAAAAAAACAAAGGGCATTGTGATAACTGAGAATCCAAGAAAAAATAGAACTGGAAAAGAAAAAGCTAAAGTTTGGTTCTCCAATGTACTTTATCAAGAAAAAGCATTCTTTCCTTAAAGTAGCCCTCATTCTCATAATTTATAAAAGATCAACATAAATCATTGGTGTTGATTACTCATTTTTGCCACCTTATCTGGTCAGTGAAAACTGCAGAAAGGTCACTTCGAAGTACAGAAAACTATTTGATGAACCAGGTTTAGACAAGCACAGGAACCAAGAATAATTAAAGGGGTAGCTAAAGGAACCAGGAACAAGGTTTAAACAACTCAAAGCTAGCATAGCATCAGCATTTCAACAAAAACAACTTCCTGATTCCTCCACTTAAAGTAAACAAAACAAAAGATTTGTCCATCATCCCAATTAAAGAAAACATTAAAAATAACAAAGTCACTAGAGAAGGAATTGAAGACATAACTGTTCACACTAGAAAAATTCCTCCAGTTTGTACGACATATGTAGCCAGAAAGAGACTTAAAACTTTAACCATGAAGAAGGATAAAAACTTTAAAGGGATCAGGATCCTAGAACAGTTATGTGGTGACTTAAAAGTTAAAAACTATGAGCAACATTAATAACCGGATTTTTTCTATCTTTAATAATGGATACTGTCAAATTAAGTGTTCCAAGTTAGTGAATGCAAGTATTCAACATGGAATTTGAAGGAAGTGAGAGATATTACCTTGGCATGAAATTCAGTTCTGAGAGGCTGAGAACACATCATAGAGTGAAGCATCACTGCACAAAAAAAATGAGGAAGGAAATATCATAGAGGTGAAGAAAGAAAGCAAGTTATTAAAGCAAAGCACAGTATGAGATGGAGCTCAATAGGACTTGACTATTTGTGCTTAAAAAATCTAGTATGACTTGTAACTTCAGAACTGAGAGGGATCTTAGTTTCTCTTAAAGTTACTTACAACTCAGCACAATTGAAGTTGGTGGCATCAGACTTGGCATTACAGTTATACCAAAAATAAGAATCTGATTTCTTCTCTTTTCAAGAGATTCACACACACCAACAAAAAAGAACGGGTCAGCTGAATATGTCTTGATGAAAAACCGAAAAATACTACTTGCCTACTAACTACTACAATGACAGCAATAATGAGGGAGTTAACCAGAATAGTCTTTTATCTAACTAATTATAGTACTAGTACATTAATATCCACCTGCTGCTGTTGAAAATGGCCCAACATAAAAGGAATAATGCATGGATTGTGTAGATCGAATAGTATGAAAAGAAGTACCCAGGTGACAGGAGCATAAATAAGGATTTGCTGACATGTCTTTGAGTAAACCACTGAAGAACCGTATAGTAGGGTACTTAAAATCTCACTGCCGCATCATTATTGCCCTCACTCAACAAGACCGAGATGTTAAACTCTTCTATTTTCTATCTACAGTCAAAACTTTCAGAGTACTCCAACTCCAACTGTAGGGGACAATTTTTTTTGGCAAGGGGTATGAGCCATTAATACTCTTTGTCAAAACTAGCACCAAGGATTGCCCCCTAATATTTATGATTGAGTTGTAAACCTTGTGTGAAGGAGTAATTACAGGTTCAAAAAGGGGGAAATGATTGACATAATAGCATTAGCATGTTTTGAATTCTTATTCAACATCAAAATCCATCATAATGGTCCCCATGAGAATTAATTAATTAAAACAATAGGGCACCATGGTGACCACTTTAGCATTGCACACTACTAATTATCGTATAAGCCATGATCAAGTATTAATGAGGGGAATGAGCTCAGCTAAAATTCATTACTGCCCATTGATTGAGTATTTTGATGATTACTTATTTATCATCTTCCAAAGTGTAATGTATTATTGTTTGACAACAGAGAAGTAATTCATGAACTAGGAATAGGATAAAGGTGTTTCTTAGCGATTGTTTTTAGAACTGCTGTTATTTTGAAATTATCTATTTATTTTATTTTAAATAAGAAATAAGAAGTCAAAGTTGGTTTTTCATAGTTTTAGGAGGTTGTTTAGTTTGTTATGGATAGTGCCTTGATTAAAGGACAAAATCTTATTAGGAAATTATATTTTTCAGTTGTTAGTTATTTTTTCAGCCTATATATGTAGGTTTTAAATTCAATAAAAATATCCTCTTCCATCACACTCTCTGTTTTATTCATTCTATGCCATAATTAAAAATCAACAATTGGTATCAAGAGCCCTTTTCTTACGGGACCTATAGAATGGATTCTGAAAGAAGTTTTTCCCAAGTAGCTCTTCCAGTTTTCAATGGGGAAAACTATGATCTTTGGACCGTCAAAATGGAGGCCTACCTAGAAGCTTTGGATCTTTGGAAAGCTGTAGAAGAGGATTATGAAGTCTTTTCACTACCGGACAATCCCACCATGGCCCAGATCAAGAATCATAAGGAGAAAAAAAGTCGAAAAGCAAAGGAAAAATCATGTCTTTTTGCTGGTATCTCTACAACGATCTTTACTAGGGTCATGACTCTCAAATCGGCAAAATCGATTTGGGACTATCTAAAGGCGGAATATGTTGGAGATGAAAGAATTAGAAGCATGCAGGTGCTTAACTTAATGAGGGAATTTGAGCTTCAGAGGATGAAAGAGTCTGACACAATTATGGAATACTTAGACAAATTGTTGGGCATTGTCAACAAGATAAAGTTACTGGGCGGTAATTTTGCAGATTCAAGGATTGTTGAGAAAATTCTGGTAACAGTGCTAGAGAGGTATGAAGCATCTATTGCTTCGTTGGAGAACACAAAAGATCTGTCTAAAATTACTTTTGCAGAAGTGCTACATGCTCTCCAAGCCTAAGAGCAGAGAAGATTGACGAGGGAAGATCATGTTGTTGAAGGTGCTCTTCTAGCCAAGAGCCAACAAGCTAAAAACTATAAGAAGAATCATCCAGGCAACAATCAGAGCAGTGCAACTAATTACAACAAAGGAAAGGGTGAAAAGAAAAGTTACCCACCTTGTCAGCATTGTGGCAAAATGGGTCACCCTCCATTCAGATGTTGGCAGAGACCTGATGCTAAATGCATCAAGTGCAATCAAATGGGGCATGAAGCAATCATATGCAAGAGCAAAAATCAGCATCAAGAGAAAGAAGCTAAGGTCGTGGATCAAGAGGAGGAGGAGGATCAACTCTTTGTGGCCACGTGTTTTGCAAACAACAAAGAGAGTGAGAGTTGGTTGATTGACAGTGGTTGCACAAATCATACGACCAATGACATGAAGCTTTTCAAAGATTTAAAGCCAACCAATATCACCAAAGTCAAAATAGGCAATGGTGATTATATTTCAGTCAAAGGAAAGGGGACTGTTGCAATAACAAGTAGCTCAGGTATAAAGTTTATTCCTGATGTCTTTTTTGTACCTGAAATTCAACAAAATCTGTTGAGTGTTGGCTAATTAATTGAAAAAGGCTTCAAAGTTATTTTTGAAGACAATTTTTGCCTGATTAGAGATGCAACTAATCAGGATATCTTTAAAGTAAAAATGAAAGGGAAAAGTTTTGCTCTAAATCCGTTGGAGGAAGAGCAAACTATTTTTCCAATCAAAGAAAGCTTCACAGAAGTTTGGCACAAAAGGCTTAGGCATTATCACCACCAAGGGTTACTGCAAATGAAGTCCAAGAGAATTGCAGCTGATTTTCCAAAACTTGATGATCACATACCAACATGCAAGGCTTGTCTATTCAGAAAGAAAAAAAAGAAGCCATTTTTGAGGACAGCAAAAAGAGCAACTCTTAAGCTGCAGTTAGTCTACACAAATATATCTGGACCTAAAAAAACTCCTTCATTAGCAGTGGCTGGAGCGTTTTGGAAGTTCAAAAAATTAGTAGAAAATCAAAGTGGCAAGCAAATTCAGATTCTAAGATTTGAAAATGACAAGGAGTGCACCTCAGAAAAATTCAACCAATTTTGTGAGGAAGCTGACATTGAACATCAGTTAACTACTGCCTATACTCCACAACAAAATGGAGAAGTGATTTAAGTCTATTACAAGTCAGAAGATCAACTAGCAGATTTGTTTACAAAACCACTTCCTGTTAGCAAGTTTGAGTTTTTAAGGAAGAAGATTGAGCGTTTTTAAGCAAGGAGGAGTGTTAGTGGTTGCTTTTAGAACTGTTGTTATTTTGAAATTATCTATTTATTTTATTTTAAATAAGAAGTCAAAGTTTGTTTTTCATAGTTTTAGGAGGTTGTTTAGTTTGTTATGGATAATGCCTTGATTAAAGGACAAAATCTTATTAGGAAATTATATTTTTCAGTTGTTAGTTATTTTTTCAGCCTATATATGTAGGTTTTAAATTCAATAAAAATATCTTCTTCCATCACACTCTCTGTTTTATTTATTCTATGCCATAATTAAAAACCAACAGTGTTGAACAGAAACTAAACATTTAAAATTGGCACATATTGGCTGTGTTTGTGAGAGGGACTTAACTATTATGGGGCCAACCGTGTAATGAGTTATTCATAAAAACACGAAGAAGGTAGTTGGCTGTTACAGAACCATTTGAAATCCTTTTTCTCCCTTCCACACTAATGTTAATTCTATTTTAGCTACAGGTAGGCTGTCACTCATAGTTCATCCAGTCAACATGAATCAGCGTTGACACATCTCTATTTGGAATTTGAATAATTGGGAAATTAAGAGAGGTTTCTGATAATTAAGCAGCAATTTTTACACTGCATGTATCACAAATAGTGATGATATTAACAATTCTATAGCTTGTGGATCAAACTAGCATGAAATTATACCAGTTTAATCAGTGATTTGAGTTTGAATTTTAAGTATGTAACTATTTTAATATTTGAAAGAAAAAAAATTTGTCACCTACAATAATCTCATTCTACTCGAATAAATCACATAAATATTACCTGTGTTTCATTTGGGAAAAAACAAAAACATTAGCGATGATATGTTTTTGGAAGTTGAATGTTTTCCTCGTAGTTTATTTTATTGGGCTTTATTATGATAGGGTGTAATTTTTTTTAATTACTGTTTGGAGGTAAAATTTAAATTTTTTACCATAGAGTGGTAAGTCGTAAAGTCGTAACACTGTTTATGAATTATGTATTTTTTAGTTACATTGAAATCGTAAATTTTTTTATGACGACTTCGGTATAATTTTTTTTAATATACGAATCTCTTAATTTTTTGTTTTTCATTTTTTTTTAAAAAAATTATACCATTATAACTTTGAAGTCGTAATGATCTTTATTACCTTCAATTTTTTTGTTACGTTTCTTTCATTTTTTTTTTTACTTTTTTGTTTTATTTTTTACTTCATTTTTTTAAAAAAATTATATTTTTTTAATTTTATTTAATATTTGAATATATTTTTTATATGCTTTCATTAATATTATTTATTTAATATAGTTTCTAAATTTTTGATATTATATTTAATATTTTCTAAATTTTTATTTAATACTTTTAAATTTTTGGTATATCTAATTTTAAATGTATTAAATTTTATTTAATAATATATTTAGAATATATAAATTTTTTTATAAAATATTAAATAAAATATAAAAAGTATTTAGAAACTATATTATATAAAATAATTAAAAATATATTAAATCATAACATATCAAAAATATATTCAAATATTAAATGAAATTAAAAAATATAAAAAAGTTTAAAAAATGAAGAAAAATAAAAAAGTTTAAAAAAGTAAAAAGAAAATAAACAAAAAAGTAATAAAAAATGAAAGAAACATAACAAAAAAAATTGAAGGT
>PYAF01000457.1:379040-391373 GCA_007407185.1 Glycine tomentella | reverse complement strand
AAAAATGAAGAAAAATAAAAAAGTTTAAAAAAGTAAAAAGAAAATAAACAAAAAAGTAATAAAAAATGAAAGAAACATAACAAAAAAAATTGAAGGTCATAAAGACCATTACGACTTCAAAATCGTAATGATATATTTCTTTAAAAAAAATGAAAAAAAATGTTAAGAAATTTGTATGTTAAAAAAATACTAAAATTATAAATTTTTTCACGACTTCAATTTAAAAAATTAAAAAATATATAAGTGTTAACCTGAATCAGAAGTCGTAGTTCTATTTGTAAAAAATTGAAATTCTAATCCTAATTAAAAAAAATTTATACCCTATGAATGATAGCCATTTTATTGAAAAGATGATGTTTCAAAAAGTTTCTCTTAATGAGTCAGACACACGTCTTGTACAAGTGAGAATGTCTTGTACAAGTGAGAAAGTGAAACTAATTAACACTTTTCCATAAAAAATTTAAATTTATCCAATTAGTTCCTGATTATCTGTTTAGCATTACATGCTAATGCTTAACACGTAACCCTGGCACTGTTATGTATGTGTTCAAATATCTAAAGAGCAATAATAATAATTCTTAAAACGGAATTTCAAGAAGGGACGTGAGGCGCGACAGATAGTTGAGGGGCATGAAATCCCTTTCACATATAATATAGCTATTAGACAACTAAGATAAGTGCCTCATTAATATCAAAAGCAACTTGACTAGTCCATTTTTTACTTCTATTTAGGACACGGTGGCAGTGTAGGTGTACGGAATATTTGAGCAATCACACACACTGGAGGCTAGGCTCTCTTAAATTCTTCAATTCCTAATGAAACTGCCATTCAACATACATGCCCCTACGAAGCTGTTGCTTATCATTCGTTTTATTTCATATCTATTGATATTTAAAGTTTTCTTTTGTGTTCAATTTTGATATTTAAAGTTCTTTTTTGAGGGGATATTTAAAGTTAATGCACAAAAATTAAGAAATAATTAATTAACATATTTGATTTAAAATATCTTTATTTAGAACGTGATACAAGATTAGAAATACTTGTATTTACGAGAATTTTTCTATTGAAAAAAATTCTATATTTTCCATAGAAAAATAGACAATTAATCTTTTTTCAACTAAATCATATTTTGCATTTCATATTTTTTAACTTTCTACTAAATCATAAATTGCAATGTAACATCAAATTTTTTTATTCTGAATAGTAGTGGAGTATTCATTAGGTCTATAATTTAGTTTGTTTTTTATAATAAAAAAAAAAACATCAAGTTTTGAAACAAAATTAATAAGTCAAACATGAATAGATATGAAACAAAAAAAGTAAAATGTTTAATAAGCATGTATTATCAATATAAAACTTTTTATTCCATCAATTAATAAACAAAATCATATAAATAAGATACTTATTATAAAAGTCACCAACTTTTCAAATTTTTTCTTTTGCTATTTTCTTGCTTTCACCCAAACATAGGCCATTCTAAAAGTGAGCTACATTTTTAACGCTGCAACCAAACTGGGGTGAGCACCTATTCGTTTTACTTTAGAATTTCAGCAGCAGCTGCAAGTCTGAACTTGTAAAGAGGCACCAACCAGGCACACTGAGAATCCTTTGAAAATTGAAGAAAACTGGAAGAATACTAGAAATAACTTTCCGTTCAAGGGGAAGGGGAAGGGGGCAGGTGGGTCAAAATTTAGGTCCCTGAAATGACATACAACCATGGCAGATAGTAACTATATGGTAGACAAGGATTATCCACTTGAGACAAGGCAACATCGAAACCAACAATCGCTGAGTCCATTCCAATGCACGTTGATCCATGTCAGCTTTATTTTCAGATAAACTTGGCCATTTGTGGTTCAAGGGTTTCTAAATATAGGGAAAAGTCGAACTGATACAAAACAAATTGTGTTTAAACAACATCAACCTCCTGTAATCAACAAGAGAATAAATCATAAGAGAAACATCACGAAAGCCTATCCACTAGGTGCCACTACTCTTTTCAAGTTTTTCAATCTCTTCACGCTCCTTTCTTTCAGTCTCTTGACGTTCTCTTTCAGCATCTTCCTCTTCCTCAATCTCATCAAGATCATCAAATTCCTTGGTTGCTGCCATTGCTCTCACTACTGGGTCTCTTAGCTCAGATATTAGCCCGCCACCGACCCTGTACTCTTCTTCATCCCCAATTAGATACAACCGCTGGTCTGGACCAGAAGCCATGGGAACATCAACAGCCAGCAGCTTCATATCATACTGCATATGAACATAACGGTAAAGGCTAGGTAAGCAAACCCTGAAGAACCAATTAACTCTTTACATTTTACATTTATGTTTCTCTTCAGACTAATTCTTGCTAATAATTCCACCATAACAATTATAGGGGGAAGGAAAAGGGATAGTTTTGTTAAGCAGAAAACAAAACAAAAGTTCTATCTGTTGATATCTTGTTAGTACTTAGAAAAGAGTGGGTACAAATATAAGCAACTATATAGGAGGATGAAACCAGAAGAACCCAGTCGAAAGGGGAGCCAAAGTTGAACACTACAAAATGTCAGGCAGCCTTTCAAATTCTATAATTAGTAGAGATTTTCTATGTTTAAATAATCACTACCATCACTTCAAAAAAACTATTATCATAATAAGAAAATAAGTTAAAATAAATGCTGAAGCTAAAATATACTTGATTTAAATAAGTTTTTCTATTTGAATTGAAGGTAAGAACTAAAATAACATAATTATATATCTTAATCACACTAAAAAAATGGACATTGCACGACTATCATCAGTTGAAGCCAGAATAATATCATCATGCATGCAGAAGAGCTTTACAGTGCATAATGTGGAGGGGGGACGAAATTCCTCAAGCAGAAAACAGATGCCTTGTTAGATGCTTAAAAAAGGTTTCTTTCCCTGGAAGGAGGACTATCAAAGTCCTTTAAGTCAATCCTAAATTATGAGTGCAGCCATTACCAGCCCATGCTAGGTTTTCCTTTTCTCTATATAAACAGAGCACATAATTAAGCTTATTGGTTTCAGTTAATATTCTTAGGCCAGGCACAATCCTACTTCAGAAATGAAAAGAGAACTAAAATACACTGAAGATCAGATATTGTATCAACTACCTAAACCTGCTCTAAAGTAACTCAGGGGACATAGATGGAAACAAACCCATGTTACTTGCACATATAACTAACTTCTTGGGAAATATCTAGAGCGTGCATTTAGCTTCAAAGAATTAGACTGTACTCAGTTCAGAAACAATTTTAGATTAGAATTAAACACTGTTTCATCCATCCTAATCATTCAACCATAAAAAAGATTTAATAACCACAAAATAGTAGGTGTTGAATTTAATTTTGTACCGTGAAAATGTTACAATCACAACAAGCAAAGATCAACAGAAACTTTGACATAAGTAGTAATTTCCTGGTAGGAGAAGGGAGATATACTTCAAAACAATCAACCAATCCATAGAAATAAGAAATCATTCATTGCATTTGAACCCTTTTGAATGTAACTTCAAAATAGAATCTAGTCGCAGTTGAGTCTTTTAGTATACGCTCAAAAGCTTTCGTTCTCATTTAACTTCTGCCTGCTCTCATTTAGAAACATCATGACATATGTGTACCGAAAAAATTGAAGCAAGTCCTATTTACAACCCAAAATGGTCTACAATATGATAGTTGTAGAGATATCTAAATATGTCAGTCTTACTTCTCAGCTCTGGCTGATTTGATGAACACCAGATTCCCCTCTTTCTGCCCGTAATGCAAGATTCAGGTTTAAAGCATGTTTTCTTTTCTCATTAATAACAAATCCACTTCTTTCTTCATGAATCCATCCTAATTGAGGTATTAATTAGAGAATAGAGCAACCTAAAACACATGACATCCTTGTGCAGCAAACTCGTCTGCTATCCCTATGTTATGCGGGGTAAGTTGTCAGCCACCAACCATACTACTGCTATGCTTTTTTGTTTTGGATATAAAAGAAGAAATTTTATAGGGAACTAAACTACAAGGAATCCTCCTTAGCTAAAAGGAAAACAAAAAAACAAAGTATGTAGCCAACCCCACCTAGTGGGAAAAGGCTTGGTTGTTGGTGTACACAGACACACACACACATACCTGTTATGTAAATTCCTTTAAACAATACCTGCTTTACACCAAATTAGAAGCTAAATGCCTAATGAAGCTCTAATCAGCTGCAGTGTCAAAGAAAACCCCCTCCAAACATGAGCATTATGCTCCAAGCCTTCAACCAAATGTGCCAAAAAGTAGCATAGATTGCACATTACCTTAGAGATCTAGTTCAATGGTATGTTCACTAAAGCATATAATATTATTATAATATGCAGCATCATACTCATCCACAACAAGCCATTTTTTGCAAAATCAACCACCTAAATACATACATACATACATACATACATATATATATATATATATATATCTTCCTGTGAGGACATACATAAAAGAACCCCTCATTTACAGTAGTAACAATTGTATCAGTCTATTGATTTACAATATGAAAAATAAAAGTAAAAACTCTATGTAAAAATGTTAGAAGCTGAGATTCTCTATACATGCTCAAAGCGAGATACTTTGTATGTTTATATTTGGTCGCTTACATAGATCTTGGGTTGGGAAGTTTATCATCGGCATTCATGGACTGAACGAAACCTGATATGGTTATTTTAAGAGGACACAATTTTGAAAAGATATATCATACCACACAGATGAAGGTGGAAATACCAATCACAAGATATGTAATTTTCCAAAAATAACAGCCTTGGATATAGTAACAATTCTCAAGACATGGAACAACAAAATGTACCTAAATCAACAATATTAGTAATGATGTTGAGACAGATAAGAGAAACAGCAAATGTCAACCTAAGACTGACAAATTTTATTGAGCGATTCACTAACACAAACCAAGGTGAGTTGATTTACCTGGCCCTTCTTTTTCTTGACTTCAACACTGACTAGACCCTTTTTCTCAGACCCTCTTATGGGGAAAATCAGAAAACACCGTCGGCTTCTAACACTTGGCTTGAACTTCTTTACAGTGAGCCCACCCCCTGACATGATATATGCTCTCAAATCAGTTCCAGAAAGAGGAGCACCCATAACTTCAAGAATCCCAGCCGACGTGTTAAGTTTTGTCATGGCCATTCTATAAACTTTGTCTGGGTTGATTGTGAGCCTTGCACGAATATACAAGCCCTAAAAGACACAACACACATATAATAATTAGACAATGATCCATCCCATACACCATTCATTCATCACAAGTTCCACCAGCAGCAGCACTTTCAATCTTAAATGAGCAATGCATTATTCATCTAAATGCACATTAAGCTGCTATTTATACTCTTAACTCTAGGGAGGCGTTTGGTAGGGAAGAAGTTTTGAGTTTTCTGAGAATCTTAGTTTCCCATGTTTGGCATCCATTTAAAAAAAAATAAGATTTCTGGGAAACAATGTTCCCAGGGAACGTTTTTTAACAAGTTTTCCACAAAAAAAATTCCATGGAGAGTTGTGAATCTTTGCGAGTTTAATTTTTCTTTTCCTACAATAAAATTATCATGTTACTCTCATTAATGTGATGTGATAAATAATTAAAATAATTGGTAAAATATAACCTAACTCTTCAATTCCTAAGAAACTTTATCTAAATATTTTCGATGATCAACCAAACTTATTTTACTCGTTCGCAGAAAACTTATTCCTGGATTAAAAAACGTCTTCCCTACCAACGCCCACTAGAGTTTGTATAGAACAATAACAATAATTGAGGTAGCCTAGAGCATGTGAAAGATGTTAACTTACAGTAAAAGCAACGATAGCAGATGAAAGGGCAAGGAAGCCATACTTAGCCATGCCTTCGGAGAGTCCAACGAAGAGGTTGGCGATCCCGAAAAGGATCCTCCACAGAACGGCGCAGAGCACAACTCCACCGGCGCCCCACAGAAACAGAGTATTCCTCTTGAAGAACGCCTCGATTTGCAGCCCAATTGCCTCGCGGTACCGCGAGAAAGCCGAGGTCACTGCTGCCGCAGGCTTATCAAATACCTTCTGCGCAAATCCTTTTTAGAAATTGGAGGAGAAAAATCGGAAGGTGCTATTGCCGAGGCGTTGTTGCGGGTGGAACACCGGCGAAGACGGGCGGAACGCGGAGGCATTAGAGACTGAGGGTCTTGATGCAAATGAAGAATCGGCGACGGCGGGGTGGCGGAGAGGGGAGCGCTGGTGGTTGGTGGTGCCGCGGAGTAGAGCTCGGAACTGGGTGAATCTTGACATTTGCATTTCTGATCTTCAATTAAACGCAAAGGCAAAGGCAAACGCAGTGCACTTCACAACGCCACTTCTGTCGGGTCAACCCTTTCTATCTAACCAACATCCGCGGCTTCGCGACCCGACCCGTTAACAGCTACTAATAACTTCAATCAATGGTCATGAATGGAGGTGGAAGAAAACGTGCAGAGGAAGACGGGACTATTTCGTAATCGTGCATTTCTACTATGGGACTGTAACATAGTTTAAATATTTTTTCTTACTGGTAACTAATTTAATTAGATTTGAAGTAGTAATTATTTTTCATAGGAAGATACTGCATCAAAGGCCAACATTATGGCGAAAATGTGGCCAAATCACTGATCTCTTGGACTAGTTCCTAAGTAACTTCATATTACACGAGAAACTGTAAGCTTTTAATTTAATAATAAACTACTAAATCTTGTGATTATCCAACTTAATTTTATAGTCAACCATGTATGATAAAATACCAATGCAAAAATAAATTACACAATCAATGCACCCTGATTGACTTTATGATCCTTTTATCAAAGTCCAGGCAGCCTGCTAACTATTGAGCTTGAGCATACTAATTTGATTGCAGAATGCCAACTAACTATTTCATATTTTTGTCGTGCTAAATGCTCTCATCCTCTGTTAACTACGTTTGCACTTTGGAATTGAAAGAATTTATGTCATTTGTGTATGGAAGTTGTGGGAATTATATTCATTTTAAGAACCAATATATGAATTGTCTTATATTTCATGATTTGTATCCGTTTCATAGCACTGTGTATTAGAAACACCAATAGATGCATCGAGTTTTATTATAAAAACTACCAGTGAGCCATTGCTTGATGATTCCTGATGTGGACTTGAACCCAAATTTCATCCTCGTTTTTCCAGACACACTGTTTAGGTTTTTCTAACCTGCTGGGTCACCACATCAATGATCACTATCGTGTTAAGGGCAAAGAGGATGAGCAAACGGTTGTTTTCACTGGAGATACAATGGTGGTAAGCTGTCTGATCGGGTCTTAACTTTCTCATTAAGCAATTATCAAACGCCAAACAAACCATCAACAACAAGGAAATACGAACAAAATATGACATTAATTCCATTCAAGATGGCTCATCAAAGATGAGATAAACTCAACATAGTTTAATACTACGAGAAGAGCAAATAAGAAACTCGAATTTAGTTTAACATAACTATTGTGGTCAAAGCCCACTATTTCCAAGTAACAAGCCATATCTAAGCAGTAGCAGTAGCAGTAGCAGTAGTTAAAAAAGCTTGTCCAGGTTGACGGTTTGCCAGTGGTCCATGGCACCCAAGAAGCTGCAAGACCACAAGAAGGAACAAGTAAATTAGACAAGCTAAAAATAACTTTCAAAAATAGATCAATTGAATGCAAAACATGCTTCAAACAAATCCAGATACAAGTTTGAATATAAATAAACAAATAAATGTCTTCAAGCATGAAGAACACAACATGCAGTAAAATTTATCCACATGCAGGTGCTGCTTTGCATTACCTTAGCATTCACACCATCAGGCACAATCCTGCTCTCTGACTTGTACTTGAGATAATCAGCACGGCTAAACTTGGTGAAACCCCTGAACAAGCATTTAAAACAACTACAGTCAAACCAAATACATAAAAAGAGTCTCGCACAACAAAGGACCAAAATAAAGAAACTAAAATCAAATACTTGACCAAACAGGTAGTAATCTAATCACAACTCAATTAATCACAGGACGGCAACATATAAAAAATACACGTTTTTTTCCAGAAAACATAAAATATATTTGTTCATAATTCAAATCAAGGTATTAAGGCAAAAGCCCTACTCAAGTCTAAAACTGCCTTAACTGATCTATAAGTATTCATGTTCAGATGCAAAAACTTACTGTCAAAAGAATTAATATTTAATACATACCATTTCCTGCTAACTATGATCTTTTGACGACCAGGGAACTTAAACTTAGCACGACGAAGAGCCTCCTGTGCATGATGACTGTTGCTGTCCTTACAGCGGACAGAAAGAAGAACCTGACCAATGGCAACTCTAGCACATGTTCCCTGCGGCTTTCCAAATGCACCTCTCATTCCAGTCTGAAGCCTATCAGCTCCAGCACATGAAAGCATTTTGTTGATCCTAAGAACATGGAATGGATGTACTCTGACTCTCAAGTGGAAAGCATCCTTTCCAGCAAATTTTGCCATATATTTGTTGCATGCAATTCTAGCAGCTTCCAATGCTTCACTTGAAACATTTTCTTTTTCCCAGCTAACCAGATGAACGCAGAAGGGAAACTCATCAACACCTTTCTTCTTCATACCAACATCATAAATTCTGATCTTAGGATCAGGAACACCACGGCAGAAACGTGATTTGGGGTATGGCTTGTTTTTTATCTGCCGATAACACCTTGCAGGCCCTAAAATCATACACCACTCGTCATTATCATGCCAATAATTAGTATACAAACATATATACTATCATTCACATGATTCAACCATGCTGCATAGGACTGAACTGTAGTCGCAGAGAGAACACATTTTAAAAGGAGGACCTCCTAAATCAATACTATAAAGCTCTCAATAAAAATAACATTGAGCAAAACATATAAGTCATGCAAGGATTGATAAACAATTGTAAGACTAAGTTCTACAGAATTGATAGTGGTTTTTCAAGGAGAGAATAAAAATTCTGTAAAGGACTAAAAAATGACATGTTCTTGAACCATGAACCCATAAGCAACAGCAGGCATATAACAATAGACAATGTAACTTTCATGCAAGGTTATGCCAAGAATGGATGGCAAAACACAAAATCAAAGCATGCAAGCTTCGGTCAATGAATTTAGAAATCACAAAATATGCGTTCAAAATCTTAAGAAAACAATTAATCTACTTGAATACATTTGATTACATACAAACAATTTATTGTCACAGGACGATGTGTTCAAGTTACAACAACCTCCAAGTAATGTCAATTTTTTAAAAATTAAAACTATCACACCACCAAACAAATTATCAACTGGTTTTCTGAGACAAACCAAATACATGCAATTCCTCGGTAAACGGAACTGCACATAACATAAATTTCATTTACGCGCTGCCTATCATAATATCCACCAACCAAAAACCAAATGCAGTAGGGGAGCTTACAGATTTAAACAAAACAGCTAAAACGGCTACAATTTTCTCGCCTTGTGTATAAATATATCGTTTTTCAAACCATATTTCAATCTAGGTATTTTTTAAAAGAGAACATAGAAAATCCAAAACGCATTCGCAACTAAGAGTGCAATATCATAATAGATAACAAGGATTACAGATGCTTACTCCTCCCCATTGCGACGTCTCTCCCTTCAAAACGCGGTGGGTTCAAGCTGTGCCCGGAAGATAGAAGACCTAAATCTAATAACCCTCGCAAAGATGCTACATAAAGTAATTTTTCTCTTCGTTTATGGGCCTAATTCTATTTTGGCCCAATCAAAATAGACTTTGTTTAAAAATACTTGAGATTTTTCTTCCTTCAACAGACATATTTCTTCATACACCCATAGAAGACAGCAAAAAATAAAAAATGTCCGTCCATAAGATTCATACGGATTGGAAATCCATAAGGTCCATAAAGATTGGCCAATCTGTATGGGGCTATGGATTAGCAATCTGTATGAGCTTACGGATTGTGAATCCATAAGCCCACAAGGATTGGCAAATAAATAAGAATCTTACAGATTATGAGTCCATAAGAACCTTATGGATTACGGATCACCTCACCATCCTCTTCGACGCCATCGATGGCGAGATCGAGTCGGCGATTGTGGTCGAGGACGGAGAGGGGGATGCTGAGGGAGCGGGCCTCTCAACACCATAGAAATCCTCGTCGAGCACATGCACTTCTGTGAGATCTGCAGGAAAGGCTTTCGACGCGACTCAAACCTTCGCATGCACATGCGCAAGCACGGATAATAGTTAAAGGCAATGGAGGACCTGGCAAAGCCTTTGGAGACCGCTAGGCAGCAGCGCGCGACGTGGTTCTCATGTCCGTTCAAAGGATGCAACTAGAACAAGCTCCATCGGCGGTTTTAGCTGTTGAAATCGGTGACTTGCGTGAAGAACCACTTCAAGCAAAACCACTGCCCGAAGATGTACACGTGCGAGCGGTGCCACAAGAAGCACTTCTTGGTTCTCTTGGATTTGAGGAGCCACGTGAAGCACTGCGGAGGAGAGGACAGGTGGAAGTGCACGTGGTTACGGCGACAGGTAATGGATACGGATTGGCTAATATGTATGGGTCAATCCTTATGATCATACGAATTAACCAATCTGTATCAATCATATAAATTGGTCAGTCCGTATCAACCTTACAGAAGGATATTTTAGATTTTTTGTTTTATTGTTGGATGTATGAAAAAATTTGTTAGCTACAAGAAGAAAATCCAAATACTTGTATATAAAGAATCTCTTTGTATGGTCAAACATAGTATACTTTTTTATCAATAAAATAAAATCATATTAAATTCATTACTTGCACTATTTTAAATGGTTTATAAATTTTATTTTATTAAATATGATTTATTTAAATTTTAATTCACATTTTTTTAAAAACTAAACTTAAATATATTTGTAATTGTAAAGTTTTGACTCTTTTAATTCTTATCTAAACACTTTATTTAAAAAAATAAAAACTAATGTAATTTAATCTATTTTAAAAAGTAAAATAGTTTATTTTATTGAAATATTATGATTAAAAATGAAAAATAAAGACAAAAAGTAGAAGGTACTACGTATTTTCAATTTCAGAAACCAAAACCATTACTTTACAAGTACATTACGTTGGCGGTCAATTTACCACAGAGGGGTATTTTTTTTCACTTAATTACTGTTGAAGTGTAGTTTTCAAATTATTTACGAAAAAAAGATAAGTCGTAACAGATTTTACGACGTCTATAAATAAAGTCGTAAACCTATTTACGACTTATATTTTTTTCATTTTATTAAATTGAAGTCGTATACTTATTTATGATTTCTTTGAAATTATAATTTTTCAAAATATAACTTATAAGTCATAAAATGGAATCGTAAATAAATATATGACCTTCCTTATTTTTATTTTATTGTATTTTTTATGGAAGTCGTAAGTTAATTTACGACTTTTTTTTTTTAAATTTTTTTGTTAAAGTCGGAAAGTTATGTACCACTTTACTTTTTTAAAAAAATGTGTTTTCTTTTGTTAACGCTTTGTTGTTTGTAATTTTTTAAAAACTTTTGTTTAATTTTTTTAATTATTTTGTTTAGTAAATGTTAATAAAAATATTATATTTTTATTTAAGAATTTATTAATTAATATATGTTTAATATTTTTTATTTATTTAATATTTTGTATATGTTTTTATTTAATATTAACATTAAAAGATAATATTGTATTTTTAAGTTTCAATTTTTTTTTGTTTTTTATTTTAATTGTTGTTACAGATTTTTATTATAAAAATTATCTTATTATATAATTTAGAAATTTAAAAATTAATATATGTTTAATTAACATTTATCTAATATATTTTACAATTTTTATTTTATGTTAATATTTTTATTTGAAAAGAATTAAATTAAAATTTTTATAATAAAATTGGCATGGCCTAGCTTGGAGTCGTGGATGATAACAGGACTTTAAAGTCGTGTTGTGAGTAATGTTTTAGGGAAATTGAATTAAATAAAACATTGTTAGTAATCAAGGGTTTTTAGATATGGTTTTAGAATTATAGTAACAATTAAGATTTTAAAAATTTGTGTAGTAATTAGCCATTCAAGAAATGTGGTACAATAATTAAATATTTTTATAAAAATTTAAATTAATTCTTTTCAAATAAAAATATTAACATAAAAATACAAAAAGTATAAAATATATTAAATAAAATCATATAATACGTTAATTAAACATATATTAATTTTATAAATTTCTAAATTATATAATAAGACAATTTTTATAATAAAAATTCATAACAACAATTAAAATAAAAAA
>PYAF01000457.1:358449-372229 GCA_007407185.1 Glycine tomentella | reverse complement strand
TTTCACTAAAATTTAAAAAATAAAAAAATAATATAATTTTTTTATTTGAAAAATAGGATTAAAAAGTTAATTATGTAACAAAAAAATAATAATAACAAACTCACATTTAAAATATGGGATTATAATTTTAAAATTACAAAACAAAATCAATCAATTCAATTAAAAAAATAGAAAATAATATATTTTTTTTATTTTTTTATTTTTTTAATATTATTTATTACGGGGTGGGGAGCGGGGGCGGGGGCGGGGGCGGGGGCGGGGGCGGGTATCAGTAACCCCATACCCGCCCCCGCCCCCGCTTTTGGCTACCGGGGAAAACTCGAACCCGAACCCGAACCCGAAAAATTCGGTTTTTCCCCATTAAAATCGGGGCGGATTCGGACGGGTACCCACGGGTTCGGATCCCGTTGCCATGCCTACACATGCTTAATTTTTTTTAAAGGGCATGCTTAATATTTATTACCAATAGAATCTGACTTATAATTAGCCAAATGAACTTGTTTAAAATTAGAATCATGATAAATAATCCAACAAAAACAAATGAAGACATAAGACTGATTAAATGATTAAAAAAAATATTACGGATTTGATTTTTTTTAACAAAAATCAATCATAACATTGATAAAAAAAAAAAAGAAAACAAAAGAAGAAGTAAGAAAGAGGTGATGAGAGGGCAATATCCGTTGGAATAGAAGGAGGAAGGAAAAGAAAAATAATAATAAAATATCCAATCAAACGCGTTTGTGTATCATCAATGTCAACTTGCGTCCTCTGGCACACGCTCACGCTCACGCTCCGACACAGTAGTCACACACTAAATATTGAAAGAGAAGCCTTCAGCTTCCTGACCTTGACTTTTCTCCTCCTCTTCTGCTTCTTCTTCTTCTTCTTCTTCTTCTTCTTCTTCCACCATGTCCATCGCACGATCCGCGTTCACACTGAACCCTCTCATCACATACTAACCCTCTCACCACACACTAACCCTCTCACACCGTGCTTCGTTCCTTCATTCACAAAACTTTATCCCCTTTCTCACAATTAATTCCGCGCCAAATAACCTAATCAAAAACCGAAACCCTTATATTATCACCAATGCATTTGCTTTCGCAATATTTGCGATCGGTATAATTGGAGATCACCGTACGGAAAAAAGGAGCACACACGGTAGGTGAAGCGAAAGCGAAAGAGGTAAGTTAGTTAGTTAGGGTTTCGACGAGATGCAATCGTCACCGTCGTCTTCGTCTTCGTCGTTGTCGTCGTCTTCTGGAAGCGACGCCAGCGGTGGTGGTGGTGGTGGTGGCGCTGTCACGTGGTTCGGAATGAGTTTCCCGTTCCGTTCTCTGCTATCTCTCGTCATGGATTACTGTGCGCGCGAGGATTCCGCGGAGCCTGTGATTATCATTCCCCGCACGCGCCCTCGGTTTCTGGCGCACGCCGAATCCGCCTCTGCTTCGTCCTCTGATTCCGATGAGAATGCCTGCAACGGCGCTGCTGAGGAGGTTGCGATACGCATAGTTGGGGCCGGCGAGCAGGAGAGCGGTTCGTCGCCATCGTCGTCGTCGAGGGGCCGGGGCGGGGAGCCGGGTTGTGAGGAGGCGGTGGTTGGGAGGAGCGGGATGCTGTCGTCGGAGGCTCGTCGGCGAATGGCGGAGGAGAGGGTGCCGTTGGTGTCCTTGGATGATGGGATTGGTGGTGTTAGGGAATCTTCTTCTTCTTCTTCTTCTTCTTCATCGTCCTCTACTTACCAGAGGTATGATATTCAGCAGGTTGCGAAGTGGATTGAGCAGATTCTACCGTTTTCTCTGTTGTTGCTGATTGTTTTCATCCGCCAACATTTGCAAGGTACTGCTTTTCTTGTTTTGTTTTGTTTCGTCTCTACAATGGGTTTTTGCATCAAATGCGAAGTGCGTGCACGACCCATTGGATTGGATTGTTTCTGATTCATATTGTATGTGCTAGAATTTAAGGATGCCAGTGAAATATTAGAGAGGTTGTATATGCTTGACTTGTTGGCAAGACTTTCATTATGTTATAACTTGTTTGGGGCTATGCTTTTTTTTGCATTGTGCTCTTGATATGGATATTTTTGCTTCGATATAGCATGGCTTTGTCTGCCTCTTTTATTTGGGGGCCTGTCTAGGTTTTCTCATGGGATGTGCTTAGGGGAATAAGGTTGTGTTTGTTACGCACTACGGTACAAAGACAAAGAGAATAGTACATGACAAATACTTGAGTGACAGACATTAATATAATTTACATTATTATTATATTTTATGAGAATTCAAAATACAAAATATATAAAAGTAAGTTAGCTAGTCCATAATGTAAAATCAAAATACATTGCATGATAAGGTTGTTGCAGCTAGTAGATAATGTGAATTTGAAATAAATGACATGATAAGGTTCCTGTTGCTACTTGTTAGCAGATAATGTGAATTCGAAAATACATGGCATGATATGGTTGTTGCAGCTAGTAGATAATGCTTGAGAAACTAGAGAGAGGTGGGGTATGTGTGTCTTTTGAATACTTTGTATTTGAGACAAAAAGTTGTCCCATGATTTTCTGAGTAACAAGAAGTTAAGTTTTTATCCTGTCCTTGTCTGATTAATTTGTGCTATCCCATAATCTGTTTTCAAATCAAACGTGAAACAAAAATATTGTCCTGTTCAGTACCGTAAATTTTAGCAAATCAAACGGACCCTAATAGTTTGTTAAAGAAAGGTTGCTTGCCTTTTGGAGTGATGGAAACTATGAATAAATTTTTTATGTTTTGCTACCATATGTATTTCAACACGCTAAGTTATTGCCAAGGAAAGAGGTAGAGTGAAAGAAAAGATTACCTGAAACAATTTCTGAGGATCATGTAGGGTTGTGCTTGTGCCTGTCTTTTGTTTACTGTTTCTCCTACTTGGAGGTGCCTCTCCTTTGTAAGGAAATTGGACTTTCCTCATCATAAGAGATGTAAAGATGAATCTGTATTGTTAATTCATAGATAATGTTGATCGCTTGTGTTTCTTTTATGATACTATTTGATTATGTCAAAGTTTTACTTAATGAAGAATACTGCACTGCATGCTTTATATGTTCCCTGTGACTGTGACTGTATCTTATTGTCTTCTTTGAACTTCATCCCTTCTGAATAGAGAAAGACGCAACGTGGTTAGTTTTTTTTGTTTTTAATACTGTTATTTATGTTGAATTGGTTGACTAGAGTCTAGGAGAGTGGCGCACTGGTTCTCATGTATAGTTTCAGTTTGTTCTGAATTTCTACTTTTGATTTGACTCTTTCCACATAACTTTGTGATATTCATTTCTGGGAACTTGCAGGTTTCTTTGTCACAATTTGTATATCAGCTGTGATGTTCAAGTCAAATGAAATTGTTAAGAAGCAGACTGCCCTGAAGGTACTTTACCCACAATTTTGCAAGTCCTTTAAAGTTATATTTCCCATATGAAGTATCTACATGTAGAATCCCATCATCCTCATAAACAGATGAAAATAAAATTGGAGATCTCAATTTTAGTTCTATTCTGCAGGGAGATCGGAAAGTCCCTGTTCTTCTCAGTATCTCTTTTGCCTTTGTGCTGCATGTGATAAGCATATACTGGTGGTATCAAAATGATGATCTTTTATACCCACTGGCTATGCTTCCACCAAAAACACCACCACCTTTCTGGCATACAATATTCATCATTTTGGTTAATGGTATGGATTTATCCTATGTGCACTTATATGTGATCATTGCATTGCTATAGTTTGTTTACACTAGACAGCTTTATTTGCTCTATTGGACATAGAGACATCAAATGTCTGTTAATAGTATATGATTGAATTTGAAACAGAAAATTGGCTCCTCAGTGAATAACTAAGCAGTTTGTTTTAATTGTTGAATGCTTGATTAATGTGCAAGGGACTTGAAAGTTTCAGCAGAATAGTAGGGCTATTTGCTTGATTCATAATGATGAAATTGAAGACTTCCTTTTTTCTTTTCTCGTGTGCTTCATAACACATTTCTATTTTGAAATAGTTCATCTTTTAAAAATATATCTCGAGTGTGGAAGAATCCTAGAATTACAATAAAATGGGTTGTTTAGTTTGTATTTAATCAGTCGCCCTGGACCAAAATTGAATAAAATTGTTTCAAGATAAAGCTAACTGTTTGTTTCCAACGAGGGCTGCATGAATTGGGTTTGAATCTTTGGGTCCCTCATTGCTGGGTGATCTATAATCTCATTGAAGGTGGTTTTCCTTGGCCTTGGAATGGGGAGAGCCTTAATCACCCTAAGCTTTTACAAATCAAAAAGGTTAACCATTCTTTTTTTGTTTTCCCTCTTTGGCATAGAGACAAAGTCTCCTTTTTGTGCTTATGCAGTCATTGCTTGATCACGTGTGTTGCCCATATGCCAGTACTTCCCAGGGAAAAAGAAAGAATATTACCACTGAAATTGTGTTCAAGATCCAAAATCCCATAGTGAGATTGATTTTGAACTCACTATTTGTATATCCACTCATTTCTGGCCTCTTTTAGGGGTATCGGGAAGAACTTTTATGGCAATTATTTGAGCTTATCTTATCACACTCAAGTATTTAAGCTGAAAATCAAATTGAAGGTTTTTGATTAAGCTTATAAAAGTGGCTTATGATCCTTATAAAAGTGGAACCAAGATTTTTTGGTTTTCCAGTGTGTGCCGTTTGATGTATTTTCAATGTTCTACTGAAAGAAGAATTCTCAAATTTGGTTGTTTGCATCATACTTTAGTTCTCTTTCATTGAATGTTGTTTTGGAGGGAAAAAAATATAGCTGCCTATTTGCATATTGTTTAAGACCGATAATGAGTAGTATCTTTGTAAATCTCTTCAATGCTATATCAATATGTTTTTATTCCGGCATATAATCATTTTAATTTTAGGTGCAGCAATTTTATTTTATTTTTTTGGTTCGTATTGATGGTCACAATATACATTGACTTTTTAGATACATTGGTGCGGCAAGCAGCGATGGCTTTCAAATGTTTGTTGCTTATTTACTACAAAAATGGAAGAGGCCATAACTTCCGTCGGCAGGTTTTAGTAGCTTCCTTACTTTTTCCGACAAACAAAATAGCATATATTTTCAAGTATAGTTTCCTCCTACAATCATCTGATATTTAACTTATTTCAAGGGTCAATTGTTAACTCTGATTGAGTATACTCTGCTGCTGTATCGTGCCTTGTTGCCAACACCAGTTTGGTACCGATTTTTCTTGAACAAGGATTATGGAAGTCTCTTTTCCTCACTGACTACAGGGTTGTATCTAACTTTCAAGCTAACATCAGTAGTTGAGAAGGTATGTTTTCATTCTTCAAAATTGGCATTCTTACTTCATAGTGCTGTATTTAACAATATTTGTGCATGAAACTAAATTATTCCATTTTTTTCAACCTTCTATGTATTTATTAGGTCCAATGCTTCGTTTCTGCCTTAAAAGCATTATCAAAAAAGGAAGTTCATTATGGGGTTTATGCCACAACGGAACAGGTAAATAATATATAAAATGCTCTGATTAAGTCTAAATTTGTAATTGCAATTATAAGTAATGCTTCTCTCTCCTTTGTTACTAAGCTTTATATTGTTACTGTTATAGGCTTTATTTTGGTTGTTGGAAATTTTAGCTTATATTTGTAAATGTAAAAAAAATATATTTAAAATTGGGTAAGCCTTTGTGTTTACTTGCATTTCTCTTGTGCTAGATTTGAATATTGTTACAATTTCTTATGAACCATTAAATTTCTTTATTTGTAAATGAAATAAATGAATTATATAATTCCATGATTTTAACTATTCTCTCTCCTATAATAGGTTGCAGAATGTGAAGATAAAGTAATATATGTTTATTGAGTTGCCCTTTTACATATATGTTTACCCTTTTTCACCCATCTCAATATATATATATATATATATATATGTATAAATCATATAATTAGAGTAGGGTGGATGAAATGGCGGAGTGCATCGGGTTTTTTGTGTAACCGCAAAATCCCCTTTCAGCTAAAAGAAAAATTTTATCGAACAGCTGTAAGACCGGCAATACTATATGGAGCGGAATGCTGGCCAACACATAGGCATCATGAGCATAAAATAGGGGTAACAGAAATGAGGATGTTAAGGTGGATGTGTGGATATACGAAGATGGATAAGATAAAAAAATGATGATATTCGAAGAAAGATATCAGTGGTACCGGTATGTGAAAAGATGAGGGAGCATAGATTGAGGTGGTTTGGGCACGTTATGAGACGGCCACTTGATGCTCCCATAAGAACAAAAGTTTGTTACCAAGAGCTCGACACAAAGAGAGGTAGAGGTCGACCGAAACTT
This sequence comes from Glycine tomentella, assembly GCA_007407185.1. Classification (NCBI taxonomy): domain Eukaryota; kingdom Viridiplantae; phylum Streptophyta; class Magnoliopsida; order Fabales; family Fabaceae; genus Glycine; species Glycine tomentella. The sequence continues at coordinate 365,871 of PYAF01000457.1, read as the reverse complement.
ATCTGGGGAAAGGTAGTTAAACAAGACTTAATGGAGTGAGATATAGATTGATAGACGGTATATCTTAGGACGGAGTGGAGAAAAACTATAAGCTTGACGGAGGGTTAAACCCATTAATAGTTCTATGTTCCAGTCATTCCCTTGTTTTAGTTCTTTTCCTCTTCTTTTCTCCCTTCTTCCTTTTTTCTCTCTTTTGTCTTATTTCCACTTTTTTCTTTCCCTCTCCCTTTCTCTTTCTGTCTCATTTACGATTTATCATTGGGTTCATCTACCACCGACCCCAATTAACTTGGGTTAAAGGTATTGTTGATGTTATATATATATATATATATATATATATATATATGTATGTATGTATGTATGTATCTTTAGATTAAGTGCACGTTAAACAGATTGTACAGATTGTTTCTGGTAAATACTTGTTTTTCTTAAAGCTCCCAAAGTTGACAAAAGTAACCAATTATTTTTCCAAAAGAAGCTGGACCAAACATACACTAAGCTTGTTGGTGTCTTTTGAGAGTCTTGGGCCTGCCTTCAAATTTGGAGCAAATTCTGCTAAGTCTGCATGATCTGTGTCATGCCTTGTTTGCAGTTTTGCTGAGTTTTCAACTGAGGAGAAAAGTTTAAAAATTTCAAGGACAAATTCCTTCTTTTGCATTGTTTTGTTGGAGAGTGATTCTTATCCTTTCTACTATGATGCTTGGTTAATGGTTTCTATATATGATTATGCAGCAGAGCTGGGTGGTCTTTGACACATTGACATGGACTTTATACTTTTATTCTGTTTTATGTTTGTTTTGACCTTTTGCTATCCGATGCTGTGTTTTCATTTATTCCTTTAGGATGTTTTTTCCTTCCTTTAAGGAAGAAACTCTTTTTATACCAATATTGGGATTTGTCGAAGAATCTTTTTTGGCAGCCTTTCTAACAGTGATTATCTAAATTCAGGTGAATGCTGCTGGTGACATGTGTGCTATATGCCAGGAGAAGATGCAGGCTCCCATATTGTTGAGCTGTAAACACATGTTCTGTGAGGAGTGTGTATCTGAATGGTCAGTTAATAGTTTTATTCCTTGTTTGGACCTTTTAAACTTAAATTGAAAGCTTACTACATAAGAGAAATGAGCTATAGGAATTTAAAAGTAATAGATAATTGTTTAGGGTGGACTAGCTATCTGTCAAGAGTTTATCCCATAAGCTGCACCAATTAATTCTCTATATATTCGATAGAGTTTGTTGATCTTGGCTATTCGTTTACATATCTCTTTCTCTTAAATATATTCGCTAGCTTTTTCAATGGCATATAATATTCTTGCTGTGGAATAAATTCAAAAAATTGAATATGCTATGTAATTATTCACTAGTAAAAATTGAAACTGTAGTCTGTTATTTTTTAAGGCTTTTGTCCTGCTATTTTTTTTCCCCACAGTTTTCAATTTCTTTCTTTATGCTTTTCCTTGGTATCTAAGTGTTACATTGGTAAGTTTAGCTTGTAATTGTATGGAAACACGATACTGGGGTATTTGGGAAAGAGAGGTGCTCTCCTGCATTATGCTAGTGAGTGAAGAAAATTTGGTGTTGATGGAAATTAAATTTTTCTAGTAAGTGCACTCTGCTACTATTCTGTGCGTGCTTTATGGCCAGAAGTACTTTCCTCAAAATTTAGGACTCTGATTCTATGAAAAGCTTTTATTTTCTCAACGTTTATATTCATCAAATGTTCTACCTATCAATAACTGCCTTTGACTTGTACAGGAGTAATTTAGATTGTATTTTGATTTGTTCATAGTCGTATTTATCAGTTCTCTCTTAACCAACAAAGATACATTTTTTTTTTCAGGTTTGAGAGAGAAAGAACTTGCCCATTATGCAGGGCATTGGTAAAACCATCTGATCTGCGGACCTTTGGAGATGGATCAACAAGTCTGTTTTTTCAGTTGTTTTAAGCTTATTTTCTTTGGCTTGTTGGGGTCATGTTTTTGAGCCAAAATCTTCCTGGAAAATGTCACCTTCTCTGGTTTGGTAAAATTTCCCATTAATGAAATTGAGATTGATAAAAGAATAAAGATATATATATATATATATATATATATATATATATATATATAAGTTCATTCTAGTGTACTGAGGTCAGATGTACAAAGGGCTATAGACAGCTGACATTATACTGAAATCCGCGTGGATCTCTCTTAACCTGATATTCGTCACGTCACACAATGGATACGCATGTTTATAATGTTACATTTCAAATTAATTTCCCTCTTCCTCCCATACTATCCCGTGGGGATTACTTCTACAGGTATACCGTATACTTTGGTAAATTTATTTGAGCAAGTTGACATATTTTATTAAATAAATGTTTATCAACGTTGAATTTTGTCAACATAACCAGTGTGTTGAAAACTTTATCTGGATAGATGATATTAGTTGCATCCACAAATGATATAAATACTATTATTGCATTAGTTTTACTTATATCAATTGTATAATTCTAGGCGGGTCTTTAAAAAAAGGATTAGCTTATTTTAATAAATATATCCTATCAACCCCAATCCTTTTACCGTTTATAAAATTTAAATTTTGTTTTAGTGATTAATGTACTATTTTATTATGATTTATGACATCTATTTTTTTTAACATAAGTAAATAGTGCTTATTGGTTTGATTTGGATTCAACTAAAGTTTGAAGTTTGAACATGTAGGTTTGATATAGCAGAAATTCTTCACATGATTTTTCTCATTGCTTTTTTTTTTTTTTTAATTATAGAATATAGATATATTTCTAGTTATAATTTTTTTTCTTTACTCCAAATTAATTATTTATGGCTTCTATGCTCTAAAGTTAAATCTTTAGGCAATATCTATCTTGATGGCATAATTATTACATAATCGAGATGGCTGCACATGTAATGTTTTCTTGTTTTTCTTAAATATTTCGAAGTCATCCTAGATTTGTTATGTTGTTTATAGGATTATGCAAGGAAATAGATTGTATACATAGGATTATCTAAAGAACTTCGATTGACAATCAATGTATGTGAAAAGAATGTGATACTAGCAAAGCAGTTTTTGTTTTTTCTCCGGGCAACTCTATCTTGTATGAAAGTGCGGAAAAGTTTTAGTTCAGTTGGCTAAGATAAAAAACAAACAGTATAAAATAGAAATAAAAAATACATGTACACAGCAGTGGCTGTGGTTGGAGAATGACAAGATGATTAAACTATATACTACATACACAAAAGTGAATGTGGGTAGTAACAAAATTAATAAGTAAATTAGGAAGCAGAAGAGGTGCATAGAGGATTGTGCAAAAATTGTTATGGAGAAGTGGAAATAAATCTAAACAGAATCTGAGCAGATTTAAAGATTATGAAGGATATCTTTGGTGGTCCAATGGTGGTCTGGCTGCTGCTCCCCACTGTGGCATTGTGGGAAAACACATTATTCACTGCATCACTTAAACTTTTGACTCCCCGCTCACTAAAAGTGCCAACCCTTCATACCTTTCCATGATGACTTTCTTTCTCCCTTTTGACTCATAATCTTCATCATCGCCTCTTATTTTTCCCTTTCCCTCTTCGAAATGTCCATTTCTTTTCTCAGTTTAGTGTGTACTCCACTGCTCCCTGCTTCGCTGATACTAGTTTTGCTTTTCAATCCCATATTTTAATGTCACTGCAATCAAAGTTAGCACAGCACTGAATTTCCATTATTTTTCTCAAATTTTTGAATTTGTGTTTAACTCAACATTACAAAATCGATTTATAAAGTAGAAATTATCGTCAATTATACTTATAAGTTTAATAATCTACATTTATATTATTATTAAATTACAAATCATTATTAATAACTTTTAAAGTAGTTATCATAAAAATCAATAAATTTATCATATGATCAATTATGATTAAACGATGATATAAAATTGTTTCATATATATATATATATATATATAAAATCTATTTTTTCTATGCATATTACTTTTGTTACATCACTAGTAGACATGGATATCCCGGACATGAGTATTAATGTTACTGTACTTGAACCCTGTTGTTTGCTCTTTCATTTTGTTTATTTTTGTTGCTTTTGAGAATCTTATAGCTATACTGTTCTGTTAGCTAGTTACCCCAGTGAGGTGGAATGTAGAAATAGTTATAGTTCAACGACTTATATGTACGTAAAACATTAGATCCGAATGGAAATTAAAGGAAGACAGACTATATATGCTAAGAGAATGGGCAGCAAAGATGTCGTGGAGCACAATGCACGTGATGATAAGGTTCTCTGACACAGTTTATGGAATTTTGATGATGGGGAATAAGACTATAGGAAAAGCACAGCTGAATAATGCATACATACATTGCATGTATGGGTGGTCTCCATATGTAAGGAAGAATATAGCTAGTGACCAGCTAAGGAACCACATTGTGAAATGTATAGCAGCTCTTCAACGATTATCAATAAATTTCGTGATATATATTTTCATCACGTACATTCCCAGTTTTCTCCATTTTTCTAGTAACTACACACTTCACTGTTAATCTATATCTTTTCGTTGAATTAATTAGCACATTCTCTTGCTGTCTTGCCCCAGAAGAAAAATGTTGATAAATAATAGTGTTTATCTGAATTTGTTAACTTTGAGGGAAAACCACCCCTTTTTAATTTTTACATAATTTTTTTTATCATAAGCTATTTTAAACATTAAATAAGCTAATAGGACACACACGTACACACATAACTATTTTCATGCGTTTCGAATATTAAATTAATTATGAATGAATTTAATCATTTTAGTTACTATTATATAATAGTATCCTATTCTGAGTTTAATGATATGGATATATTACATATAGTTGATTATATATTTATCAAATACATTTAAATAATTATATATATATATATATAACAATTGAATAATAGAATTCAAAAGAGAACGACAAAAGAAGTATTATGTATTTAAATTGTATATATAAATACATTTTTTGTTTGCTAAACTAATTAACCGTTCAACATCAACATCAAATAAAAATTAAAAATTTGTTAACAAGAATTTGACATAAAAAGAGATAATGATAAACAGAAATTTATCTAAAAAAGATAATTAAATAAGATTTAATAAAATAAAATATAGATTGACGAATTATATATCTTAGAATAAAATAAAAAAAAGTTATAAATTTAATAAATGATTAGATTCATTATTATTTTTTTAATCATTTTTCTTTTCATCTCCTCCTCATTCTTTTTCCTTTTTTTTATCTTATTTCTTCTTTTCTTTTTCCTTTTCCTTCCACTTTTTTTCTTCTTTCAATCTCTTTTTATCTATCATCAAATTCATTATTATCAATCTTAATTAACTTAGCTTAAAAGTTAATTAATTAATTTCACATATGTAAAATATATGAAGATAGTAGCAATTATTTGAGCAAGTATATCGTTTCTAAAAATATGTTTGGTTATGAATTCGTGGGGCCTCACCTTGTTCGTACAGCACAAACTTGTGAAAAATTATATGCGAAGACAAACATAAACAAAATAGGAGGGAATCTAATAGTGTAAAAGTTATATGGAGCTCAATTTTTTGAATTTAATTTTTGGATAGAAAAAAAGTGGTTCTGTAATATTAGATTCACATGTTTCAAAAACTTGACCAGGTTTTGTTAAAAAAAAAAAAAAAGGTATGCAGGTCGATTCGATTGAACCGATTGAAACAGAAAGTGGCTAAGTGAATTGTCTATACCAGTCAATATATAGGAACTAGCACTGAATATTAAGTTAATGCCTATGATAAATGTGAATGTTTTGTAATTTTTATATTACACTTTAAATAATAAATATTAAATTAATATTTTTATTAACAATTATAATTTATATTTCTCGATTAATTTTTTTATATAAGACATTAAGAATTTAATATATATGGAATGATAGTATAAAATATTTTAGATGATCATTCAATAAAAATATTATTTGAACTATTTTAAGATAATTATTTTAAAAATTAACAAATTTATCATATGATAAATTATTGTTAAATATCCAACTTTTTACATAATCAGTAAATAATCATTTTCTCTATAATTAATAGTTTAATACTATTCTTGTAAAATATATTTATTGTTTTTTATCTAGACCACCTCAAGTATCCTTTACTGGACTCAATTCTATTCCGGTTGGATAGATTTACAGTGGGGACAAAACAAAGTAATTTAGTGTTTAATGTAATCTTAATTATTGTTTTAGTCCTTAATTTGTGATATATTTTTTTAGTTTCTAAAATTTAAAATTATTTTTTTATTTCTAAATTTGACAAGTTGTTTTGTACGGTCACTAACATAATAAATTGATATATTTTGTGACAGTTTTAACTGTCATGAGTTAATTATTATTTTTTAGTTACTTAAATTTGTATTTTTTTAAAATATCAAAAGATGCTAAAAAATTATCTTAAATTATCAATTTATTATGTTAGGAATTAAAGAAAATAATTTATCAAAATTCATGACTAAAAAAATATTTTTAAATTTCAGTACTATAAAAATCACACCTCCAAAAATTGAGTAACTAAAACATTAATTAAACCTTTAATATATGTTATATTAACAAGCATTCACCGATTTAATTATTTCCTAATCATGATTGATTGCGTATCAATAGCCTCATCAATTCAATGACAGATCTAATTTTTTAGAAAGATTTATATTCTGTCAAGCGACTATATGAAGGAGAGGGAAAAACATAGATCTAAATAATTCGACCTAGAGAGACATCAAAGAAATTTTAAATACATGCTAATAATTTTTTTAAAATGGTAATATTTTTTTATAATAAAAAAAAAACATGTGAAATGCGCAAATTCATATAAACTGCGTGTTTGATTTACATTTTACCATCTCTAGTTCATGTCCCAAGAATTATAACGCCAAAATACATGCATAGGACCTATTAGGGTTGGTCTAACTATAGAGAAGTTAGATGTATGTTGTTGTTGCTAACAAATTCAGAAGGCTAATTTTGCTTTTCAATAAATAATTATCAGTACTAAAACTAAAATAATTAAATTTAATGAATAATAATCATAAACATTGTTGGACCTAACAATTTCCTTCAAGTAAAAGAAAAATAAAAGAAATAGTAAATTATTTATTGAAAAGTAACTTTCCTTCAAATTAAGGATTAAAGAAAAGTAAAATTACAACAACAAAATTAGAAAAAACACCATGACAATCTTTTTAATGAAGAAAACACATGTTTGGGGAGTTTTTTTTTTATATTAAAAATAATTAAGAAGATTTTTGACATTCATTATTGAGATTTTTATTAAAATAATTAAGAATATTTGTGACATTCATTAACAAGACTTATAATAATATAAAAAAAAACAAATTCATTTTAGCTTTGAACTTTATTATATGTCTTTGA
>PYAF01000457.1:338466-348986 GCA_007407185.1 Glycine tomentella | reverse complement strand
ACAAGCAATGAACCTAACAAAATCTCACTACTTCTCACCAATGCATGTACAAGCTATCAAGCGCCAGCTTTTATAGAAGCCAAGGGACAGCAACACGCCTAAAATAGGCGTGTTTAAACACGCCTAAATTGGGCGTGTTTAAACACGCCTATTTTAGGCGTGTTGGACTGCCCCATTTTTCAAAATAATTTACAAACTGTCCCATTTTTTTAAATTTTTATTTTATTTATATTATTTATTTAATTTTGCCCAAATTCTATGGATGTATAGAAATAATATTATCTTTAAAAGTGGAATAGAAAAATGGAGGTTTTCCTTTCTCTTTTTTTGATTGGTCTACAGATCACAGACCCTTTGTTGTGTAAGCATTATTATAAGATGCTGTAAGTGTCTGTCTTTGTTGTTAAAAAAACAACAGCAATTAACTAATTTTTCAGCCTTTACCTCCAATTATTTTTTTTTCCGTTTCAGCTCATTTTTCAACAAGAATTTTGCTAAACACAGCCAAAGCCATGTCAATGAGATCGACAATAATAGTCTTGAGCACTTGTAATTGAGACCCTTTTGTCTATCAATGAAAAAAAAAACTAATATTAAATTAAAAGGTTAACATAACACTTATTTTTAGATAGAAGAAATAATAACAAAATCAAAAGTTTATCAATACCATGTATAATATTTTTTAGTACTCAATCTTAATTAGAGTTAATTAATAAAATTTATTTAATTTGAATAAATGTTTTTGTTTTTATAATATATTTTTTAAGGTGGGTCTCACTTAATTATTTTAAATATTTCCCTTCATCTTTATCCTATCAAACAATCTAAATTCTTCCTCTTTCTTCTATTTTCACTCTACCAAATAAGCTCTTAGTTCTCAATTGAAATTGATTTTAATTCTTATATTTTAAAAACAATTTTAATTCTTGGAATTTTTAAATCGGTGAATTAGTACCTCACTCATATCTATCTTAAGTTTTATAAAAAGGATAAATCCATCAATTATTAATACAAACTTTAAAGTTATCTTATATTTTTTTTATAAAATATTTTATTCTTAAACTCTTGTTGATGAAGAAAAGACTCAGACTAATTTGAAATTCGATTAAAAAAGTTAATAAAATCTGACTAATAACTATTTTTATCGTACAATAATGAATCTACACAGAAGGTGATAGGGATAATTGCTCCCACAAAGTAATTTTTTTACATAAATATATTAAATAAATATTTGTTTGTCTCCATAATAGAAAATAAATTGATACTAATTTTATCCATTTTATTTTTTTAAATTTTTCTTTTTTTAAAAAAATTTATCACTATTTTTACTAAAGCTTATATAACTTTTTATTTGAGAAACTATTAGACTACTTTTCCTCCCATTGATTTTTTTAAAAGAATTCATCACTAACATCAAAGATTCAACTCAAATAATATTGAACGATTCAATCTTAAATTAAAAAATAATAATAACTAAGATAATTTTAAATATTAAAAATTGAAGGAACTAAAACAAATTTCATCCTATTTATAAATTAATAATTGTGTTTAATAAAGTTGCATGTACTATTCCTTAATCATGATTTTATCAATATGTTGTAATTTTTTTATATTTATTTTCCTTCCTTCTGTTAACAAAACAAACCAGGCAAGAATGAATATGGACGGATCCCTGAAATTCTGCGATAAAAAACGTATAAAACAAACAAACAGCTAACGAAGAATTGGAAGGGTATAAACTGGACGAATCACAACCAAAACACGAAGAAACAGAAGCAGAGATATATGATAAATTTTGCAACAGAACCCTCTGCCTCACGCTTACCATTCTGATCTCCACTTCTTCGCTCTTTGTAACACGTTTCATGCAAGTTACTTCTTCTTCTTGATTTTATGCTGCCCTTCTCGGACACCCGTTGCTGAGAATTTCAATTTTCATTGGTTTTGTCAAATCGATTTTCCCAAAGCCACTCGCCAATTTTTTTATATTTTTTTTGCTATGTTTTCGTCAATTCCTGCTTGTTCGTTGTTAAAGATTGAATCTTTCCTTTCAATTTTGAAACTTCTGATTATGGAGTATGTGTAGGTGCGATGAAGTGAAGTTTCTTTGCTGCAAAGAGTGAGAATTTGCTGCCTTTGGTCAGAGTTGCTCCGAGTGATTGCTTCCCCTGGTACCCTCTTGTTCCAATCACATCTTTACCCTTACTTGCAAACATTTCAAGATGTACAATATGATGCATTTTTATTGATAAACACTTATAATGAGCATTTTTTGTTGGGTTGGAAGAATCACAGTTTAACTGCATACAGCATAGTCTTGTTTTTATTATTTATATATATATATACAAAACTCTGTATAACCATAAAAATGTGATAAGAAATAAATCTGGTTTTAACATATGTTTTGTGATTGAAATGTTGATCTTATTTTTCTTTTTCCATAATAAGGTTGCTTTACATTAATATGTTTTATCGTCTTTTGGTTATTTGGGACACTAGATAAATTGCCTTAAAATTGCTTTCTATAACACTTAAACGATTGGTTTGTTTGAACTTTGATGGGCATCAAAATCTAGGACCTAGTTGTTGCTTAGTTAAGTCTAATGAATTTGGGAAGTTGTCATTTTTAAGTGAGATATAGAAGCTATGGGATCTGGCGGTGCTGGAATTGGTGCATGAAAACAGAGCTTGTAGAATTAGTAGGACTTGCTACTAATTATAAAATAAATCTCAGGTACATAGGTTTATGGAAGTTATGAATAATGACCAAGCAATGAGCTTAAATGTGCTACACTAAAATTCTGATTGTGGTTTAGAGTTTAGACAGTGAATATGTGATATATTATCAAGAAAATGAGGCCAGAAAGGACTGAGCTGCAGAAGGAGTATGACAAGTGTGTGTTTCTGAGTTGATGTGTGTTATTCTTTAAATTGAAAAGTTGTGTTGAGGCTCAAGGGTGGGTTTTAGCTGTCTAGGAGAAGCTCAGTTTTGGTTGACTTATATATTTAAATAATGGGAATGCTCTTATGTTTGCAGTTTATCACTTGGTGATTCTTGAATCACATTTAGTTTTTGATTTCATACCAAACAAAAAAAATGTGAATTCCCTATAATCTCCTGGTCTACCTGACCTTCCTATTTATTTGTTATTAGCCTGTTTGAATAACCATTAAGTCAAACACTCAGCTACTGAATATATATATATATATATATATATATGAAGACAAATATAATATAATTTTTTGCATTTGATAGTATCAGATTAGTTCCCTCCCAGTACTTCCATCCCACAGTTTGCAACTTGTAAAATTATAGAGTCTGATCAATAATTTGTTTCAAGTAATATCAATGAAATTTTCTTGTCTGGTACAATAGAAATCTCCTTTTGGCACTTTATTTTCTATACCTTGGTCTACTGAGGTTATTGAGTACAGCAAATGCTGGCAGGTTCCCCGTCTTCTCATATGAGTTCGTCTGTCTCTACGTCTCAAGGAATATTTACAACTTCAAGAATTGGAAGTAGTGAATACCCCAATAGTGGGGCCTCTTCTTCTTTTACCAGGCCTATGGCAGATATGAATGAAAATGTAGAAACGGACTTGCTCTCAATATCATGGAATCAGGACTATGGTTGCTTTGCTGCTGGCACAAGTCATGGTTTTCGTATCTATAATTGTGAGCCTTGCAAAGAAACTTTCAGACGTGATTTAAAAAGCGGTGGCTTTAAAATTGTAGAGATGCTGTTCCGCTGCAATATTCTAGCACTTGTTGGTGCTGTAGCTAATTCTCACTATCCACCAAATAAAGTTTTGATATGGGATGATTATCAGAGCAGGTGCATTGGTGAATTTACATTTAGGTCTGATGTTCGTGGAGTGAAATTAAGACGTGATCGAATTGTGGTTGTTCTTGAGCACAAGATATATGTTTATAACTTCACAGATTTGAAGCTTCTTCATGAGATTGAGACTCTGGCAAATCCTAGAGGGTTGTGCTGTCTTTCACACCATTCAAATACATTTGTTTTGGCTTGTCCAGGTCTTCACAAAGGACAGGTTCGAGTTGAACACTTCGGACTGAACATGACAAAATTGATCAATGCTCATGATTCTCAAATTGCATGCTTCACTCTGACATTGGATGGGCTACTTCTTGCAACTGCTAGTGTAAAGGGCACTTTAATTAGAATCTTCAATACAATGGATGGGTCTCGTTTACAAGAAGTACGTTACTACAAAGTGGATTTTATTGTTTAACTATTAATTTATAATGTCTAACTTCCTGCTTTGTATTTTTCTTTTTTTGGGAATTTTAATTTTCATGTCTGCATAGTATAGTATGGATTGACTAAAAAATTAACTTTTTTCTTTTGTAACGCTGTTTTATTGAAAGGTTTCCATATTCCTCTTATGATTGATGAAAGTAGGAAAACAAAACAAACTATATTACTCTAGAATTAAACATCTTGTATATAAGGTACAGTCATTATTGTGAACCATTTATTGTTTTGTTTGCTCACTCCCACTTGATCATTTTTAAATAAGACTGGGATATACCAATTTCCTTTGCAACTTTGGATATATCCGTACAATAATAATGTTTTAGCACCAACAAGTGTCTGGGGAGGATAGTGTGATCCTTATAAAAAGAAGCTTTTACGCCTTTATAGTCTTGGGTTGTACACAAAAATTCCAAAAGTTCTTTTTTCATAGGAATTGGTTTGATTTTCTCGATCAAGTTTCCTTCTTTATTTTCATGTTCTATGATCCGTTTACTCTTGCTTGTAGGTAAGAAGAGGGGTAGATAGAGCTGAAATCAACAGTATGGCTTTGTCTCCAAATGTCCAGTGGTTGGCAGCATCAAGTGACAAAGGCACTGTTCATGTATTCAGCTTGAGAGTCAGAGTGTCTGGGGAGGATAGTGTGACTCAGCCAAATGCTGTTCAAGGACCTGCACTGTTTCATCAGAATTCTTCATCTTCTTTAGATCCCTTGATTTCTCCAAATACTGGTGCCAACCCCAATTCATCATTATCTTTCATGAGAGGTAAGATCAATTTTCTTAAGTATTAAGCTGAGCAGTTGGAATTATCATTCATTCATTTTATCCAGTTTACTCATTTGAATACTTATCCAGTGATTTTTTAGAAGAGGAATGTTAGCAACACTCTCTCCAACACTCTGCAAGGTCTCACTTCTAAATCGAGAGAGAAGGTCATTAAATGAGAAGTGGGACCCACCAAAAATTGTAATTTTCAATAAACTTCAACCAATAGTAAAGAGATTGTTACTAGCATTTCTCTTTTTAAAATGATGATTTATAGGCCCTTTTATAGATTAGAAAACTTGATGGAATTACTAGATTTATTTCAAATCATGTATCTGAAGGTCTACTATTTTTTTTATATAAGTGCTAGGTGTAAAATGTGATAGCACATTCATGATTGTTAATTGCTTTACGACACACAAAAAGCCAATTTCTTCAGCTCCATTAAATTTAACTTCAGATTTGCACAGGGTTATACTTTTTTGCACAAATCTACATGAAATCAATGGCTCTGCACATTAGTTATACTTTTTTGAGGGGTTATATATAACAGTTGTTGACATGGCATTATCCCTTTTAAGAATCAAATCCTCGTAAAGCATTGCTGTATTAACATAATCTTTTCTAACAGAACCCATATCTTTCAAGGATACAGGGTTTCTGTTCTATAAATCTACTCATGGTTATGAAGCTTTTCTTTTAAGATGGGATATTGCACAATATTCATGGTACATGTTTTCTTTTATGCTTACAGTTTTTCCTTGACTATATATTGTAGGATTTTTACCAAAATATTTTAGCTCAGAATGGTCATTTGCACAGTTCCACTTGCATGAAAACACTCCTTTCATTGTGGCATTTGGATCTCAGAACTCTGTGATAATTGTTGGTATGGATGGGAGGTATGTATATTATCATTGTCCTACTATTATTGTCAACTTGTCTGATATATTGAATTTTTTATCTTCAAAATTTTCATATAAAGTTGAGATAAACATAATATCTTAGTGTGTTTGGAAAACCGTTGGAATGCACTTAAATTGTCAATGATACAATTTTCTCCTTCTCTGTTTGATGCTGGGGAATGTGTGAACTTCCGTTTGCAGCTCCAAACTTCTAAACATGCCTTTAATGATGCATGCTGTTGAGATTAATAGCTAGTGTTAAGATAATATATTGTGGTGATCCAGGTAAGACTTATAAAGCAGAGACTCAAGTTCTAATTTAATAGTTGATATTTACTTATATTTTTAAAGTATATTGTTTGTTAAAATGAGGGTGAGCCTTGGCACAATCGTAAGGTTGCTGCCTTGTGACAGGATTGAATTTTAGAAACAATCTGTCCACTTGTAGGGGTAAGGTTGCATCTATCTACCCTTCCCAAATCACACTAGGTGGGGACCTCATCCACCAAGTTGCCCTTTATTGTTTGTTAATTAGATTAACAAGTTCCACTTGATTTTGAAATTCTACAAAAAGCTATTTATGGTATTATGGAGTTAGTGGATTCTCACATATACACATATATAATCTACTTTCAAATACATTAATACAACGAAAGGTTCAGGAGCTGCTTCTATACAATTAGTGTTTCTTATAATTTGTTTTCATACACTCTCTTCCCTCTTACTTTGAAGATGATCTAATGTTATGATTTCATTTGTGCCTAAAAATGAGATACGTAAATGTATAACTATTCAATTTGTCGCTTCTCTATCACTTATAACCTTGTCAAGATCACTTAAGGAACTTAGTTCTTGTCATTCTTGTCAACCTTACTCACAACCTCTGCTCTCTCTTTTTTCTTTGATATCAGTTTATTTAGTTCTTGCAATTCTTGATAACCTCACTCGCAACCTTTCTCTTGTTTTATTTGATACCAGTTTCTACAAATGCAACTTTGATCAAGTACATGGGGGAGAGATGGTGCATCAGGAGTATGTTCGTTTCCTAAAATTTGAAAATAGGCCCAGATAAAAGAATTTCAAGTTGCTCAACATCCTTGCCAAGCATCAAGCCATGTAAATATGTGTCCAGCTCCAGGCAATAAAACTCTTCTCATTTTTTGTAAATATGATTCCCCTGTATTGGAGGATCTGGAGATACATTGTTTTGTATATCTTGTATATTTTGGTTGGGGGGGGGGGGGGGGGGAATAGAAATTAAAAAGGAGAAATATCGATAGCAACAGCTGCATCGCAAATAAATCACTCACTGAATATCTCTTGCTTTTTATATCAAGTCTTATGGGATGTTTTGCTGGAGTATATTGTCATGTTACATGGCTACATTCATTCACATGTATATAGTTGCGTTTGGGACTCCTCAATAGTATTCCATTTACTTGGATATGGTTTGATAATATAAAGAAACTGAAACTTGTATACTACCATACATTTTGTACAGAGTGTAAGTATTCCATTTGGTTAAGCAACCGTTGCTTAAATAAGTGTCCCTTGTATACAATCGTCACCTCAAATAACTCTAATGGTGCAACTTAATTACTGTTAACTTTTTATTAAATTAACTAAAGTAACCCTCGTTAAAGATGTTCTAAAATCATTTGTCATCTCTAAAAGAGCAACTCTCAAGAGTTGTGTGTTGGACTATGAATTGGTTATGATTTGTAACTAGGGAGTGAATTGTAAGAAGAAAAAAATGGAATCTTTAGAATTTTGGGATTTTGATCAGTATTCTTGCAATGATTTTAGTATTCGTCTGTGTTTTTGGATAGGACACACTTCATTGTTCCTCTCCTCCGAATGGTTATAGCAATGATGCAGTGAAAAAATGCATCAATTTGGTCATTTCCATTGATGGAAGTTAACACCATTAGCATTACAGATTTCGACGGTTTTCCTTTGCAATTAGTGTTTTCAGGCACTACCACATTTATAATTATTACGTACAAACTCATCCACTCTCCTTCGTCGGGCCTGGTGGATGGTCGTGTTCCTTCAACGGCAGAAAATAACAAACGTTCGCATCTATGATGCAAACCTAGATTTGTGTCAGCATCATCCTTGAGATTGGTTCCTCCAACATCACCGCCTCCCTCATTGTCAGAATTTGAATCAATGAAGAGGTTCTGACCACCGTCCCCCTCTGCCCTGCTCATCCTCCCTGTCGTCAAGTCACTCTGCATGCCCCCGTCGCTTCCAACCTCCAACAGCGGCAATGGCGGTGTAGAAATAGCAGCACCTTCTTTGGTGGAGGATCTGTGGTTTCAGATCTAGGATTGTATGGTGGTGTTTAGTTGGGTATTGTGGTGGCACGGCATGATGGCAGGTGGTGGATCTGGGTGGGTGTCAAAACCTGGGTGTTGGTTACGGATTTGGGTCGGTTGTGCAAAAGGTGTCGCGTCGGAGCAAACAACTCGTGTAAGCAGGTACTAAAACTTGAAAAAAGAAAATCAATCTTAGCACCAACGTAAAGATTCCACATAACAATGTGAGGGCTTCAAGGGTAATATTATTTTCACATAATTTGACAATTATTGCTCCTTTTATTTTGTTTCCGTAAACTAACATATCTTGGTTGCTAATATAAGCCTTCAATCCTTGTGTGCTCAGCACACATTATTCAACCATATAACATAATTTTGGCAGGATCAGAGCTTAGATCTTGTAGGTTTCTCATCAAAAACAATCATCACCTTCCCAATAACTTTCCTATCTTTGATGGCAGAAAAGGCAAGGTTGGCCTGCAAAGATAAGAAACTGTTCACACCAGATTGTACTGGCCCCCATTAAAATTAAGAATGTATGAAGCACAGAAATAGACAATGAGGCAAGTTGCAAGTGATACAAATTTCTATATATATATATATATATATATATATAAAGATAAATGATAAATTCAACCAATGTATGAAAATGATTTAAGGGAAAAATGTGTTTTTAGTCTTTATACTTTCGGTCCAACATAGTCAAAGACCCTTTACTTTCATATCGATGAATTTTGTTCTCGAACTTTAAAAACATGTGGGTTTAGTTTCTCCTCTCTAAGAACTCATCATGTTTTTTTAAAGTTTCACCCCCTCTCTTGATTTTAGCCTAGCTTAATACTATACTACAATCTCTGATGGTGTCTCAGTATAAGTGTATAAACAAGGGAAATCTCATGACAACATAATTCCATGTCACGAGTCGTATAACACTGAAATGAGCATCACAACAACTGTTGTTTGAAAGAGTAGCATTAAACCAGCGCTCAAACCACAATAGTGTTGAACCTGATTACCTGAATATGGCCACTAAATATGTTGATTTAGGTATAGTAAATAGTGAATACTTCCTTTTATAGGGTTACAGCAGCAGTAAAATCTCTTTAAAATAAATGGTTAAGTCTTGGAATATGTATAGAATTAGAGAAAAGAGAAAGAGAGACACAAATTAGTAAAAAAGTTTTAACAAAGGAATTCCGGACCTCTGACAAGGGGTAAGAATGAGAAATATGGATGGAAATCAAGCCTCTTGCCAACCAAGACAGTAGCTCCTTGAGTGAATCTTCGAGAACACCTGGGCGGTGTATTTTATAGCTACCCCAGTAAAGGCCATGCACTGTCCAATTCTGGTACAATAATTTTTAATAAAAGCAATCATAACCCAGAAATCATAACCAAAAACTTATACCAGCTATGGCAGAATTAATGTGAATATGTAATGCAGGCAGCAAAAACCCAAGAAATAAGTTTAAAGATCCAAAGTTCTTGGGTTTAAGGGATCCAACCAATGTGGCAACTAATTATTTCTTGCATTACCCCACATCCCTTTCCAATTAATTTCAAATTATGTCTTGCACAATGTGATTACAGATTTAAAGTTTATGTGAATAAAGCCTGATCAGATCAAACAACAACCATAAAATAATTTAGCAATAAAGCAAATTAGGTTAGACAGGATAAATTCATGGTCTGAAACATCATTCCTGCCGTACCTTAACAAGAGCTATGTTAGCAGGGATTACAGGAATTTCTCCACTCGCAAACCCAATTATGAGAATGTGAGCTCCCCATTTCAGAAGCCGCAAAGATTCTTTGGTGAGCTTGCCTCCAACCGGGTCATACAGGACATCAATCCCCATGAGCTTTCTAGCCTGAAGGAACTGTTTGATACTCTGAGTAACATTTTCATTACCCAAATCCACCACATGATCAACACCAAGAGATTTCAAGAGCTGCACCTTTTTAGCTCCCCTGACACCAGATCATGCAAAACAAAACAAAAAGACTCAACTCCAAGGGATATACTTGTTTGTATCGCTGTTAAACCACATCAAACGTGAATACAACACAAGACAAGGATAAAGGATTCACATTCAACATACCTCAGAAAGTGTAATCCAGCTAAAACAAAAACACCCTAAGCAGATGGGGATAACTAGTAAAATGTCATCATGTCATTATGCATATGCAACCCATATATAAAAAAAGTAAAAAAAATTCACTACCGAGCAACAGCAATGACAATGG
>PYAF01000457.1:317579-338366 GCA_007407185.1 Glycine tomentella | reverse complement strand
GGGGGGGGGGGGGGGGGGGGGGGGGGGGGGGGGGAGGACTGATTCACACTAACTTAGTTAGTTAACCACATTTAATGTACCAATCTCAATTAAAAACTATTTTTTTTTTCCAACTTACCCTTCATTGGAAAATATATCAACAATAAGAGTCATTGGAGCTAAAACCACCTCAATTAAATGAAGGACATTTTAGAGATATTAAATGGATTCACACTAACTAAGAAAGTTAGTTAACCATATTTAATTGTACCAATCTCAACTAAAAACTTTTTTTTTTCCAACTTACCCTTCATTGGAACATATATCAAGAAAAAGATTCATTGGAGCTAAAACCACCTCAATTAAATAAAGGGCCTTTTAGAGATATTAACATTAAATAAGGTAAAATTAGTTGAGATTAGCATATATTTGAGACCAACAAAATTTGATTTTTCTTTTCTTCTTATATATTTGAGACCAACAAAAGGTGATTTTTTTTTCTTCTTATATATTTGAGACCAGAGGGAGTACCCAACAAGAAGTGAATCAAATTCAAAGCATAGATACATACACACATACCTGACCGGAGCTCAATTGGGCCCTATGAACAAGTGCTACGTGAGAAGTGCCAGACGCCACAGCAAGTGCCCCAGCAGCAACAAGATCACAACCTTGGGGCACTGGAAACCTTAAAAGCCAACAACTTTACATTTAGAAATTCTAAAAAAAAAGGATAAATAATCAAATAAGTCTCCGAAAAGGTGTGAGGTGCTAATAAATTGGTCCTGAAAGATGACAATTCAAATTTTGTTTCTAACTGCGCAAAAAGTGCCACTAATTAGTCTACAGACAATTTAATGACAATTTGATTCCTAAACTTTGCTACTTACTGAGAAAATAGTCTCACAAATTTAGGACTAATTTATGGCACTTTTTGCAGATCATACTTTCCGGACAAATTTGGCTATTTACCCTAAAAAAGCATTAAAAGGTACTAGCAGGAGCGGATTCTCACAACTGGGACTCGTCAACGACGATGAACTGAGCGAAGGAGCCGAGGCCGGCGAAGGAGCAAACGGTGTCGCCGACTCGGAAGTTGGAAACTTTGGGTCCAACGGCGTCGACGAAGCCGGAAAAATCCGAACCGGGAATGAAGGGCAAAGAGGGTTTCTCTTGGTACTTGCCCAGTATCTGCAAGTAGTTGGCGAAGTTCAAGCTTGTGGCTTTGATTCTCACTCTTACTGCAGTGGGAGAATCGAGTTGGGGAATTGGACAATTCTTTGACAGAACTATTGGGCTATCATCATTGTCTTCGAAAGATACCGTTGGATCACCCAGTTTTCTGCACAACAGTGCCTCCATATTTTTTTTCTCTGTTGTTGTTGTCTTGGATTTACCAGAGGATTATTTCATGTAAAAAAAACTAAGAACAAAAACAAGAAAAAGCAAATGACGTGAAGGGAGTATACAAATAAAAACAAAAAGGATATAGTAATTAGTAATAATTATATATAAAAAAAATTTATGAAAGCGTGTCCTATTCATAATTGAAGTTATGGTAGATTTCACAATTGAAGTTAATTAAAAGAAAGAAGAAGAAAAACTTAATTTCTATACGACGAAAATTTTAGGATCTTTTTATAGAACACTGATTAACAAATAAATAAGAATATTTATTTTAAAATTCATGAAAGGATACAAAAATTACAAACAACATAATTTTATATATTCCAATAAAAGAATTAATTTTTTAACCGGTGTCCTTAATGTCCGATCGGTTATCATTTGCTAAAATTTTATACTGTGAAGTGTGAGCTAATGATAAAACTATACAAAATTATGGTTAAAGTTAACAAAATTATTATTGAACGATAATATAAAAATTGCATGAATTATTTAATCCAAAAGGAATTTATAGCATTTTCCTTAAATTAATTAAATATCTTGTTTCTGGTCAAAACCTTAGTGAGTGTCGTACTATCAGCTTTCCGTGGCACTGTTGATTACTTATTTCAGTGTTGCTGGTAGTTGTATTGTAGTATTATAGCCGTTTTGTAAAGCATAAAGCTTTAAGTTGATAGGAAATTGGAGGAGCGATTGGGGTGAGATGATGACGATGGTAAGGATAGGGTTGTTTTATGGGGAACTGGGTTCTTCTACTCTTTGTTTATCCCATCGCTCCAATAACTCTACACTTTCACATATACACAAACATCCCTCTCCTCTAATATCTCCAAACTGTGCTGCTACTAACACTCACAACAAACGATTAGTTGCTTCTGCTTCTTCAGCTCCATCAGTTAGCGGTTCAGGTGCTGAATATTCCGGTATATTATTTCTCTTCAATACTTCACCATGTCCTCATTTCTGTTTCTTTTTTGTTTTCTTTTATGTAATTTAATGGTTATTTGTCAGTGCCCTTATGGGGTTGTTGCCTTTCTTTTCCATATTCTTTTTATTTGATGGGAAGAAATATCAATGAATTATAGGAGAGTAGAAGAAAAAGGCCTACATAAGTCCTCTAATTTTCTGTATTTTTTATTCTAGTTCCTAGAACATACTAGTAAAAATAAAAGGGGATGAAAAATTGTCAATTGATATTTCTATTCTTTTAATTAGGGAAAAGTCATTATGGTTGTTAGGTTACTTACACAAGTGCATTATGTTGAACCCATTTCTTCAGAGCAGATGGTGGATGTGGGAGCAAAAAAGAAAAAGAAGGGTATAGCAGGCATAGATCAGGACGAATTAGTGGATCCAAAGCTTTTAGCTGATCTAGACAGTTGTTTTTGTGAGTTCAAAGGAGTGCATATACACCACAAGATATGTGATGCCGAATCAAAAGCACAAAGCACACCCCAGAGTCGGACTGTTTCTCATCAAATCAAGAAGCTAGGTTATCCTATGATTTTGTTACATGGATTTGGTGCCTCGGTTTTCTCATGGAAACAGGTTATGAAGCCGCTGGCCGAGGTTGCTGGTTCAAAAGTTCTTGCTTTTGATAGGCCAGCCTTTGGATTGACATCAAGGGTAAATTTATCTAGGCATCCTTCTTCAGAAACGGAAGATGCAAAACCTCTAAATGCATACTCAATGGCATTTTCCGTGCTTGCTACCCTGCACTTCATTAAATTACTAAATGCTCAGAAGGTGATTTTAGTGGGGTATGTGAATATTCTATCTTCTGTTCTGTTAAGTCCTTTATTTTTCTCAGTTATCAGGCAGTTTTCAACAACACGAATAAAGGATACTTCCCACTGTACTATATATAAGATGACTACTGAATAGGTGATTATAAGTTGCATTCCTGCATCTGGATATGTATTTGTTTGAATATCTTACATAAGTTACATTTCTAAATTGCTGTGTTAATGTGATTGTCATTTTTCAAATCATAAATGTTATGGTATACAAAATCAGAAATTAGTAACATGAATGCTCCCCTAGGCAAATAAAACTTACATATATTTCTAGTGATGTTTTCCCTTTTTCAGATCTTAACCTTTGTCCATTGAAGCAGATCTTAGTGCTGTATAGATTATTAACAATGTAAATAAATATATTCTTATATGCCTCTGCACCATAGTCCCTTTTCTAGAAGCTGAGATGTCCCCAAAATGACATGCCAGGCACTCAGCTGGTTCACTTGTAGCAGTTAATACTTATTTTGAAGCTCCAGAACGTGTTGCTGCTCTGATTCTAGTTGCCCCAGCAATTCTTGCCCCACTTACTACACGGAAAGTTGTTAAAGAAAATCAATCAGGACATGATAACCAAACGGAAGAAGACAACAGTTCCATCAGAAAAAATCCAATTTTGGGGCTTTACAAGATGTTGTCCAAGACTACCAAGTACATTGCAGAGGCAATAACACAGATGATGAAGTGGACAATAGATATCGTCAACTTTTGGTACAGGAAATTGTTATCAGCTATCCTGCGTTCTTCCCTTGCTATAATGCTGGTAATAAAATTGTTCATGGTAATGCAGTATCAATATTCAATTGAGTTATCACAACCTTGTTGGTTCAATATTTATTGGTAAAAAAAAAATTTGTTGGCTCAAACACAACTACATTGAACTTGTGAAAAACATTCCAATGAGCTGTTAATCCATGTAATTCCTTTTCACCAATTTTTATTTTAATAATTCATAAATTGAATGTAAATTTGATGTACATATATATAGTAAGCTACACAAATAAAATCTGGTTAGATTGTTTCTTGTTAGATGACTCTTTTGCATATTTTGGCTTCTGTGTTTAGTTAGACTGTAGTTCTTAGACTGACATGATCAATAATTTGGGATGAGTCGTGCCCACTGGACTGATGGCCCTTCTCTTCACATGAATCTCAGGTAAGAATGGCAATTGATAAGTTCGGTACTACTGCAGTTCGAAATGCATGGTATGATCCAAAGCAGGTTGCTGAGCATGTCCTTAGTGGTTATATAAAGGTAATCTCACTGTGATTTCCTATTTTCTTATTTATTTCTTTTTTTTATTTTTTTTTATTTCTGTCATACTCAAATGGCTAGTTCTCAACTGGTTGTTAGCACTAAATGCAGCCTTTAAGGATTAAAGATTGGGATAGGGCACTGGTGGAATACACTGCAGCAATGCTTCTGGATGAGGAATCTAAAACAAAGCCATCACTTTCTAAAAGGCTTCATGAAATATCATGTCCTGGTAATGTCACTAATCCTACATATACCCACTTTCATTTGCTTTTTTTTCTCCTTGTCCTTGGCCGTTTTTGTCTTTGAATACCTGATTACTAAGACATCTTAGATTGGCAATATGCAGTGAGTTTTAGCAGTCAATGAATAGGTTAGCTGGTCTATGCTTTCACTAGAGATTAATCAAGATGGAGTGAGGCTCAATGGCTCGCACCTTATTTATTCTCTGTTCAATCCACTGGATACTTCTGTGTTAAAATCAAATCTGGATCATTAGAATGTTAAGTTGAAAGAATCTAACTGCTAAGTGTCAATCATTGTTACTAAAGAATTTCTATAAACTGGGAAAATCAATTAGCACATAGATTTGATTTATTGATGTGTTATTGTTCCCATATTCATGTTGAATGATGTTAATCTTTATAGTAGCAATCTAAAGCCGCTTGATAGCTGAGTTGAATATTGAGCATAATTGGTGATGGTTGTTTGAATAAGCAGTTCTGATTGTAACTGGTGATACTGATCGAATAGTTCCGTCATGGAATGCTGAGAGACTTTCACGAGTCATACCAGGAGCATCGTTTGAAGTAATTAAGCAATGTGGCCATCTGCCCCATGAAGAAAAAGTGGAGGAGTTCATTTCAATTGTTGAAAACTTCCTAAGGAGATTAGTGAGTGACTCAAACGAACAATATCTACAAGAAGCAACTGCATAGAAGATATAATATAGGCAGACGCTAATGCAGTTTGATAAAATGGACAAAATTCATTGAAGGCATATTGATGCACACGCGTTAAATTCATCAAGCTCGATGATCTCTATCTAGAAGTTGGAAAAATTCTGATAAGCAATAACCTGTAACTCATTGTTACACTATATTACTTCTAGCTTGCTATAGTACTTGAAGAAATCCTTTTTATGTTTACCTGAATGAATGATCTGTAACTACGTTCATATCATAGGTCATTGAACAGATGTACAAAGACTTATCATTTAACAAGTGATCTCTAAATTATATATTTGATCTTGGGATATGGATAACTGCAGGCATTGCAGTTCATGATCGAGCCATTCAATTTTTTTATTGCAGTTTTTCTTTTAATTTAATATACAATAAAACATATTAATAGACTGGATCTCGTGCAGTTCATGATCCATAATTTTGATATTAAGCTACTTTTTTTCTTTTGTGTCAAAAATTCTATTAAAGAGAACAAGTTCTCACTGAAAGAAAATATTGCCAGTTACAAAGAAAAGTAGTAAACAACTTTATCTTTCAGCCCTATCAAAGAAACTCAGCATTTTTTTATATCAGAATTACAATTAAGAATGTGGAAGTGGAACCCATATACAATGACATGTAGGTTTTACTGGTACGCTTTGTGAGCCAAATATAACTACTTAAAGCTGATCAATGCTTGTTCAGAAAAGAGGATCCATTTCTAGGTTGAAACCAGAATCTCCGAGGTCCGGAGGAACATCAAATCCTGACATGAAGTCATCACCAACTATTATAGCACCCGCAGCGATTGCTCCAGCACCTAACCCCATTGCAACTCCTGCAGGTACCCTTTGACCGGGGGCTGTCTTGGACGTTGACATCTCTGTGTAGCTTGGAGACAAGCCATCATTTCTTGGGAGAAAAGTGGGAATATAGCCAACATTTGATGGTTGGGGTGGTGGAGTAGGCGTTATTGTTCTAGGCAGTAGATAGCTTGGTCCAGCCACCTCATGGTAGCTTGTTTCACCCTCCTCATGGTAGCTTGCTTCACCCATATATGGATCATAATAGTTTGTAGTGGTGAATGGTAGTCTGGGACGTTTGTTTGTTCGTGATCTTTTTCTGGCTGATGAATTGAAACTTGAGGCTTCTGTGGATAGGCTTGCCTTATTCCTTCCTCTATGGTCAATCGAGTACCATCCCCATCATCTAAGAGCAAAATTCTTTCCTTGTTACCTACAGAACAAATTTACAGCACCAGATAATGTCAAGAACTTTCCAAAAAAGGCTGTTAAACTTAAGCATACTTCTCAACTTCCTATCAATCTAGGTAACCCATTGTAAGTATACTGAAATAAGAGCTCCCTGAAAGCTGAGAAACAAAATATGACTGTAAATGAAGAGCAGCTACATTGATAGGTTGTGAAATATGAAATGATCATATACCTGATTGGGAATTTGGCTCTTTCTTTTCGTCGGAAATGTGAATTAAAATATCAATGCAACCTCTTGGTTTGCTGGATTTCTTCTTTCGTAATTGATAGCTTCCAATTTCCTCTTGCCTTGACTTTGACCCCTCAGAATTCTTTACCTTCATGACAAGAAACTCTCTGAGAAAAACTGTTGCTGATCCATGAAGCTTTTCTGTGAAGAATACAGGGTCTATACTGTAAACTTCCACGTTCAGTGCCAGATCTTGGATGTTTGACGCTGAGTCATCAACAGGAATGACAAACTTGGTTCTCCATACAGGATTTGCACTTCCGGAATCAACAACTTTGGTGCCATATTTGCTGTTATGATCAATCCACCCAACAGCAAACCATTGGCGCTTCCAAAGTGAGGTTGAAAGCTGGAGTCCATGTGCAGATATCAAGCAGACCTCCACCCATATAATCCCCATAGAATGTGTAGGAAAGAAAAAAACGAGATGTTCAACGGGTGATGTCCCCTGTAAGATTCTTTAGATAAGAGTTGGGCAGGAAAAGAAATGAATGTGTTTTTACGTTTCAAGGTATACTTTACTTTGATATCAAAAAACTTTTTATACCAAAACTCCGTTTGGGGGTACCCTCATGGCTCATGCCAAGTTACTAACATTTTTCCCCCTTGTTAAGTGTATCCCAGAGAGACAGGAATCTTCTACACTCGTATTAGGTGGGCTTATGCAAAGGTAAAAAGTTAAAACTTAGTACCTCAGAAAAATAAGGAATAGAGTGTAAACATCTTTACAATAGTTCTCTAAAGATTTTTTTTTTTTTAATAACAAATTTGTCTCTCAAAGATACAAATCCGTTATCAAATTTAACCTTATTTGTCACAATACTTTAGTCTTATATAAAGATACATGTTACACGGATTGACGTGAAGACACGAATCTTTAGACAGACAATTTTGGCAGTTTACTCTATATTCGGATGTCCTCTGTACAAAAAATGTGTTCTTCCAGAAGCCACAACTTTTCCCACGTTTACACTGAAAGCATGGGGAAAAAATCTTGCAGTTACAAGTTTTACCTATCTATCAGTTGAATTTACATATACAATGAATGACTTAAAAAATGCCAATGTCGAGCCTCCTCTAGCTGATCAAGAAACAATATTGTTCCTTATTGTTTATACAATGCAGCTTGTCCCTATTCCTTGAAGATTCGTAGGAGGGTTCCTCAATAAGAGATGGAATCAACAATACCTTTCAGCTTGCACGTGTAACTGTCTATTCACCTTCCTGGGTTGTTAATGGAGCAGTTCTCCTGTACATCATGGTAGTAGAGCTCAAAATGTCGTCTCCAAATTCACACGCCTCAAAAAACAACCTGACAAAAGTTAAGAACATAATGTGCTGTCCACAAAGGTATAAGATCAGGCACTCTAGAGGACAATGAACAACAACCTTTCATTCTCGGAGCAAAGGGCTGCTATGTCATAGATGTCTCTATTTGTAAGCATTCTGCAAAAGGAAGAATTCATATTACGACATTTCAAGATTTATGTGTCTATCTGTAATGGAAAAAAATAGCAAGTATCACGTGTTTCTTCAACTGTAACTGTGTCTGGGTTTGTGCTGCGACTCTCATTATTGCCACCATTGCTCTTTCTCTGTGGTTGGGCAACGCAAGAAGTTTGGAATGGATAATGAAACTGGATTTGCTTGCTACCTTTTTTAGCAATGCTAGGCGGGACTCTAATTTCCACCAATGCTTGATTTTTTGTCTTTTTTATTTCTTTATAGGATATTTAATTAATTTATTGTATTACACTTTCAAATGTCACATTTTCAATGGTGCAAAATTTCCAGTTATTTAGGTTGGGCTTGCTAATCAGGAAATTTTGTTAATGGTCGCTGATCAGTCTTTAGGATAGTAGGTTATGACTTAAAAAATTATACAGTATAATTTTTACTCTTTATTTTAATAATTTTATTAATATTTTTTAACTCAATTTTTATGTATATAACTTTTTTCTTTCTAAGTTTAAGTGAAGTTGTTTTAAAATTGTGAGATGATTAAATTATTTTAGATTAATATATTAAAATTTGAAGATTAACTCCACTACTAAAGAAGTTCATAATTTTTTAATTGAGTAAGGATTTTTATTTGGTAGTTTAATATAATATTCTAAAAAATGTTTTTTAATCATTAATATAGTATTGATAATAGTCAATATATAATTAGCAATGTCTTTAATATTTTTTATGTTAATATATTGTAATATTGATTTTTTTTATCCTACTTTAGAGATTGTGTGTTTCTCAATCTAATGGATTAGAGATTAATCTTGCTTGTGTGACCGCTAGACCAAGAAAATTATATTTCACACAAAATATAAATCAAATACAGATTTTTTTGCTAAATAGATCATCGTCAACTACTATTGAATATGAAGAATATGAAGACAGATATATTAGGGGTGTTCGCGGTCTGGATTGAATCGGTTTTCGATTTTTTAAAAAGTCTAAAAATAAAACTTATGAGACTTACTTTTATCAAAATAAGGAGTATCTAACATAAACAAACACATTCATTGGACAAAAACAAACATAATTTTCTAATTTTCATTAGACAAACATGTTAATTGGACAAAATAAGGAACAGTGTATTGGATTTTTGGTTTTTGAACTATGATGGGGAATATGCCCAAGTAGATAAAGGGTAAGGTATAGATTATAATTGGATCAGTTTTCACCGGCCAATCCGAAAA
Organism: Glycine tomentella; assembly: GCA_007407185.1. Classification (NCBI taxonomy): domain Eukaryota; kingdom Viridiplantae; phylum Streptophyta; class Magnoliopsida; order Fabales; family Fabaceae; genus Glycine; species Glycine tomentella. The sequence goes on along the minus strand of PYAF01000457.1, from coordinate 328,789 downwards.
TCGGTCCAATCTGATGAAAATTTTCGATTTTTTTTTTGTTTTTGATTTTTCAGTTTTTCGGTTCGGTCACCGCAATTTGCATCGGTTTGGATCGATTGATGAACACCCCTAAGATATATACATAAATACATAAACATAAATTATGAGTATATTGAAGTCTATGGGATTAAGATGTGTAACTTGTATATCTGAAGAAAAATATGTGTTAATTGTATTTATTGGTCTAAATTATGAATTGTTTGTTTTGATTTATGAATTGTTTGGTTTGATAGCAAAGGAGGAAAGGCATTTATAAAATAAAGAAGGGAAATAAAAGAAATATAATTTTTGTTCAAGATATAAGGGAAGATAACAATTAAAAGAAAGAAAAATTTGTTCTTTAGTTTTTCATCTTATCACATTCAAATATGTGGAATAGATCAAAATTTCTCCTCTAGTGTCTAATCAAACTCTACATTAAGACCAATTAAGACTGACTTTCTTTTGTGATATTGGATGTTACTTTCCTCAAATTTATATATAATATATTTCGCATTATTTTCATTATCTCAAGTCTATTCATCTAAGTTTATTTTCTCTCATTAATATGTGTCACCTTTGGTAATTATTGATATATATATATATATATATATATATAAATTTTGTTATTTAATTTATCTATTGATAATGATGAATTCATGGTTTTTTAGATATCATTTAACCTTATCTAGTTAAGAAAGAAAAAATAGATTGACCATGCTAGAGAACATATAAACTATTAAGGAGTTATAAAGTTAGTTACAAAATCAAGAAACCTAAGTTGACACTATTATGCATGATCTAGCATGATAGTGAGAGTATCATGCCTATTTATGAAATATGTCCTCTAATGACATTATAATTGTTTATGTATTTTGTAAGGGTGACATGTATAGTGTCGCTGTCACATATATGAAACAAATAGTGTGTTTTGCACCTTAATCACATGCAAGAAAGATTTGGAACCTTCTCACTTTGGACTAGTGGATCGAAAGTCATACGTCTTTTCCAACCCTAGGATGGTTATATGTGATAAGCATTTAAACTTAATTAGTCATATCCTTAGAACATCTCCAACCAACAAATCCATCAAAGTTTATCTTCTACTTTTTTAATAATATTTCACACTTTCTTATAATGACACATCGCATTTTTTTTTTACTTTAAATTACTCAATCAAAATTTTACTCCAAGTAAAAAACTTATTAAAGTTTCTTAAATAGATCCCACAAAATAAAACTCCAGTTTTCCAACTACACAATAATTTAATAATACTTTTGTAGCATGGACCCACAAAATCATAAGAGAAACGGTTCTCTGTTCAGCTACCCATTCTTAAAATTGGGACCCACATGGTGTGCTCCAACTCCAACAGTGGAAATTTTATTCTTGTGTTTTTTTTATGTGTGCGTCTGGGAAACACCTACTGATTGAGTTGCTCTTACAGTTAGGAAGATTGATTTGTCAGCTCAATCGGCTGGTATGTAATTTCAGTCAAACAGTAACTTCTCTAGTAAAGAATCTAATATATCTTTTATGTCGGTCACTCTAACCGGATAATGCATTGTCCTTCAAATATTGAAGCTAAAAGGTGAGTGTTTTATTAACCATGTCTATATTTTATGAATAAAAAGATATAAATATTTTATTATTTTAAATATTTCATCAATATCTTTTATTTATTTATTTTTTTTTCTAGATGTCGCATGGTGGTGTAGGGTGTCTACTAAAATAAATTCATATTTTATCGTGGTAACTCTGGCCAGACAATTTATAGCTCCTCAAGCGTCAAATTGAAAGGTATATGCTTGTTTTACGGTCCATCTTTTGTCGGTTCACAGATAAATCATTATTGCAACATCTAATCTGTATTTTCTTCGTGTTATGCTTGAATGCCGCCGCTGATACGATTCGCCTAGCTTGGACACTCGGGGTGTGTGTGTGTATATATGATCAAACAGCGATATATACTAGATTACTAGCTATAACTTAATTATAAATATATACATACATCTAAAAGCAAAGGATTAAAGTCAAGAAGAAACTCTTCTGTAACCTAAGCAATAGTTTTATGTCTCCAATACACATACATATGTAAAATCTGTGCCATTAAAAAAAAAAAACTGAATGCTTGCAGTTAATTAAAGTTGGTTTATTTGTGTCATCAGCTACGAGCCGGTCAAATCTTCTGAATGATAATATGTACACCATGTCCCGGTTCTACAATCATTCTATATGCCGGAGAATGCCTATAACTAGGAGACAGAGAGAAGCTAAACTTGGAGATGATAAGTGCTAGCACAACCTTCAATTGAACCATTGCAAAGTTCTTTCCCAAGCACAAGCGAGTACCCAATCCAAATGGCACATAAGCATGTGGAAACTTGCAAGCCTTGGAGACACCTTCACTGAACCTTTCTGGTTTAAACTCATTTGCATCTGGTCCCCAAATATCAGGATCTCTGTGCAGTGTTGGGATCAGAGTCCATAAACAAACGCCTTTGGGAACATTGAGGTTTCCAATTTGGATATCTTCGTATGCCTCCCTTGAAACAAAGGCTGCTGGTGGGTATAAACGTAGCACTTCTTTAATCACCATTGTCACCTGTAAACAGTAATCAACCAGAATGACAAGGGTTTATAAATTGTCAAAATATGTGAACTCAAGTGGGATTTGTGTCAAGTTCTTCCTCCTTTAGAGAGAGAAAGTATATATGTATGTAGGGAGGAAGAAAATTTAATATGATAAGGTTATGTTCATAACTTGTGTTTATCTCTTTCTTAGTAAACAATAAATAGACACATTAAAAAAAAAACATGTTTAACAATTTGACTTGACTTGACTTAACCTCTATTAACAAAAATATATGTTTGATTTGCAGTTGCAAAATTAGGTTTGAGACAAAAATAATTTTGCCAACGGATTAACATCATTGTTTTTGCGTTCATTTTATTTTTGACTGTTGGATTTGTATTGAAACGTGTCACAGCATTTCCAGCTGCAAATCAAACATATACATATACATGTTTGTTTTGCAGTTGCAAAATTACGTTTGAGTCAAAAGTAATTTTGTCAACCGATCAACACCCTTGCTTTTCTGTTCAGTTTACTTTTATTAGTTGGATTTACATTGGAAGGTGCATCATAATATTTCCAAATACAAATCAAACACACATAATCTTTTAACTAATAGAAAATTTAGTAAGTATAAAAATAAATGATGCATATTATCAATGACATGCAAGACTAATTATATGCTTCCACAAAATCAAACTGCATATGTACCGTTTTCAACAGAGGGACAGAATCTGCATCTGGTACGCCATTGGGGCAAAGTTCAGCCACCTCAGTCCTTATACGAGTTTGCCATTCAGGGTGCAAAGCAAGAAGCATCAAACACCATGAGGCTGCAACAGCAGTGGTTTCATGGCCAGCAAAGTAAATGTTTTTGCAGTTATCCACAATGAATCGCTTGGAGAAGTCCTTCCCCAGACTCTGATCAGTCATTGCTGCTTCCAACAGCAACTGCATCAAATCCTTCTCTGATGAGGATATCTCTGAGCACTCCCTCTTGCGTTCCTCCACCAACTCCCATATCAGTGACTCTATCTCTTTCTCCAAACCTGCTATCTCGTTTTGCTTATTTGATGACAAATGATTCAGTTTGTCACTGTCATTAATTAACAATCAGTAAGTTTCAGGCTACAATTAAATGCACCACTCTTAGTTACTTTGTGATGTTCATGTATAAATTTTTTTTTTTTTATCCATAGGAATTGAAGACAAATACCAAAAAATTTATAACAACTCGTACATTTTACTAAATTAACCAAGTTAAACTCCTTTAATATGCATATATAAGGCTTAAAAGACACACCCAAAGTTATATAGATTTTAAATAAAGCTAATTAGAAACTTAATTTTTGTAACACGCATTATATGATGCTTTTTGGTTTAATTTAAGTATCACACTTGAATTCAAGTGTATCACATGCAATTATGCAGATGCATGTGTTTGAATGTAAGAGTTGTACAATAGTAGAAATTTAAAAGGATAAAATGTATTTTAGGCCTCTCAAATTCTGGTTAAAATTAATTTAATTCTTACATTTTAAAAATAGTGGTTTTGGTGGTTGTCATATTTTTGAAAATGTGGTAGATATGTTCCATAGTCCTATACTTCAACTTGACTGGAGACAATATTTAACAATTTAAAATACGATAACTAAAATCACCATTTTTGAAATGTAAGAACTACAATTATTTTTGACAAATCTTGAGTGACCTAAACACATTTAACATTTTAGAATAATACAACATTGGCATACCGGAAACTGCTGAGACCAAAAAGGAAACCACCGTGCTTGGACATGGCCTTCTGAATGCTTCTAAGCTTTGAGAAGACTTCCTTTCCCTTGGAATAAGAATGGCCAAAGCAAACCCTTGAAATAACATCAGCTGAGAAGCCCCTCAAATTTACATCCACTTTAACTTCAGCAGCGGCACTTTCTTGGCTCTCGATAAGTTGCTCCCATTTTAGTAGTAATGGCTGCGCTGACTCTATCATTAGCCCCACCATACCCTGCCATAGTGATGAATTTCACTTCAGATTCACTGTACTACCACGTTTTCTTTCTGCTTACCAAGGTCCAAGGATCATTTATTTAATTTTTTTCTTTTATACAAGAACCACAATGAAGATTAAACTTAAACTTTCATACATATTATCTAAAGTTATTCATTATTAGGTCGACCCTACTGAAATGGATTATTTATTTAATTATACACATATATTTAAAAAGAGGATAAGTCTTAACACACCAGTAAAATTAGGTATTGTGACTCATTAATCATGAATTTGAATATAAAATAATCTCTTTATATATATATAAAAGAAATGGCTGTATACAATGACTTTTTTTATAGCTTTACATAACGAGAACTTTCAAACACCAAAATATGTTAGTTAAACACATATATTCAAATCCCAGCTAGATTTTGGTGTTGATTTACTATTTGGCCAGTAAAAATAACATAAGCTCTGGGGCGGTTCAGGTGGGGTACTTTCCTATAAAGCAAAACAGGTAGAGAGGGACATCCCTATGAATCCATTCCTTTGATTCACTTTCATTTCCCTCCAAACAATTAAATTAAAAATTAATTTCATCTCTAGATAGCGCAGGTACAATTGCTACTAGCTGGCGATAATCTTTTATGTAGGAAAGTTACTACACAGCATGTGCAAATAATGTATTACTATACTCTTCTAGAAATATGTCAGAGAACAGGCTAGGTACCAAATATAGGCAAAATTACCAGAAGAAGGACTGCATAAAAAAAAACAAAATAAGATAATTGCTGTCTTAAAGGCAGGGGGGCTCACAAAAATTTATCGTTTAGACTAGTGTAACTTGAAAAGTGCACTTTAGAAACTATAGACATCACGAGGACATGAATATATGATACCAGATATATATACCAAATTTTAAAATTACTATAAGATTAAAAAAAATGAATATAAACACAATCCATAAATTAACATAAAAAATCTTAAATTAGAAGAGGGATTATAATTATAGTAAAATAATAAATTAAATTAGTTATTGTGGTATTCCTATTTATTACATTAATATATAATTAGAAGTATTTAAATTGTTCCTAAAATGTCTAATACAAATACATAAACGCATATATCCAGAACAAATAAGACTTGTACATACAGATAAGTTGAGATATTAACAGATAGTTACAAATTTATATATACCTTAACTTTGTCCATGAAGAACTCGGCTGCAACAAGTTTCCTCTGTTGTGCCCAACTGAGCCCGTTGGCTCTCAAAATGCCATTGCCAAGCATAGGTGCAAGTTTGTTTGTTATGTAAGTAGGCTTACCCAAATCCAAAGTGATAGACTGATTCATTTCTCTCACTAGATCCGGTTGGTTCACATACAGGTGTTGCTTCATCCCTGTGGAGTAAGTGTACAGTAGACCTGCATGACCAGATATTCATATTCATGTCTCCTAATCATTAATTGTTAGATGCATAATGCACACCATTTTGTACAAATTTTGATCTTATGTAATAATGATAGAGATAGACTTTGTGTTTGTCATGTCATTAAATGAGCCCCCATTTAGATAACCCCAACGATATGCTCTCCCCATTGGAGGAGTATCACCACATTCTTTAAGATATTTTTATTTTTTTAGTTTAATGATGATGTATTAATTAATGGTATAAAATAATTTTATATTATCAATCATTAAAAAATCATTAAAAAATTATCATTGATATAATTTTAAAATAATTATTATAAAAATTAATAAATTTATCATATATATTAATATGTGATTGAATGAAAATGGAAAATTATTTTATATTATTAATGCATAATTTATTTTTTTTTATTGAAATTTATTGATAATTATAAAATTGTTTAAGTTTCAAGTTTTTATTTAATGTACCTTATTTGTGATTTTTTAGTTTTTAATAAATTTATAATAAAAAGTGTGTTAGAAGAAATATGATGAAAAAATGTTTTATTAACCCTCTTCAAAATTAAATTGTATATGTATCATCTGTTTGTAGTATAATTTTTTGTTGAATAACGAAAGAAAGAGAAAATAGAAAATATGAGATAAAATAATTAATAGGATAACAAATAAGATAAATCTTAGACTTGTTATATAGACTACATGATAGGCCCATGAGTACCCAAATTGAAACACAACAGCTGTAAAGTTAACAACTACAAATGTATTTGTCACTGTGGCTTGCACAAGCTGGTATATAAAATTAACATTTAGTCGTACAGTTTAAGATATGATATGCATCAGGTTGCTTGACTTTTGCCTGGGAGTGGACAAAGATGTTGCCCATATTCTGCATTATTTAGATAATAAGAATTTTGCAGAACAGTCTTAGAAGATAAGATACTCGTGTATCTTCTAGATCCCACATTGGTCAAACTTATTATCTATGTTTATTTGTTGTCTTTTTTTGTATTTTTCTTCTTTTTGAATTTAATTGCATACATCTCAAGAATAAAATTTCAAGAGTTGCTATGCATATACAGAAATCTAAAAAATTTGGTACAATTATTTTTTGATCAATAGTTGAACGAGAGAGAAGGGAAGAAAAAGCTTCTCAATAGTAGTTTCAAAACCTTTAAATTTCAAAAATGCTGTAGGATTTGTCCAATTTCAATCCAAAATTTGTAACAAAATATGGATTGTAGCAACAAGTGAAGAAACCTCTTGTTTTTTGTTCCGTAAGCTGCAAATGCAAGCAAGACAAATTATACAAATGATCAAATAGGAAGGATATAATAACTGAAATCATAAGCAATCGTCAATTACAACTTACAAATGAAAGATTGTATTGTATAGACTAATTAAAAAAAATGAAAATGTTTAACCATAATGCATATATAATTACTTAAAAGAAGATTCAAAGGATATGTTCCTTCTTTTCTGGTCCATCATCTATTATTAGCTTTTTGAAGTGTCAAGATCATGTTTACTTTAGAAAAATCTCTGCTTTTTCTCTGCCATCCCAATCCCAATCTCAATCTCAATCTCAATTTTCTCCACTTGCAAACTATATACACAATAAAAACGAGACGAACGAGGAATGTTCAAAAAGATTGCTGTCATGTCTAAAACTCAACCAAGTCGGTACCACTAAATGCATAAACACAGGGCTTAAAGAAGACATGGCAAAAATTTAAAAAACGTGATAGCACCAAGTCTTGTTAAAATTAGTGCTCCAACAGAGTTGCACAGTTAGGCACATAATGCACTTAGCTAGACTATCGGCAAAAGTTAATAACCTATCTTTAAATTCATGATTGCCAAAATTTGAAACCATTTGACACACCCATAGTTTTTTACTCCATACTTTAGGATAAATTTCTTCCTGAGTTCTTATTAAGAAATGAAAATAAGAAGTTAAATGAATTGAGAGTGTATTTGGATTATAATTCTGTTGAACATAACCAATGTTTTTTTTCCACTCAACTGGTGTTGTTCTTTTTTCGTTTATATGTTTTGGAAGGTGTGAACTAATGTTTGGAGGAATTATAAGATTAGTTTAATGGTTGAGAAGAGAGATTTTAAGGATTGAAGGAATAAGGAGAAGTCGTACATTCAAATTTTCTCACTAACATTGGTTGATTGATAAAAAAAAAAAAAAAAAAACTTATAACATCTCTGTCTTTTGAAATTCTTGATGCAAAAATCATAGGATACACACGTCTTAGACGTGTAAACAAACATATACACCTCAACTTTTTAAGAAGTTAGGTGGGAAAATTCAATAAATAAAAGTCCACGAGTTACTTTTAATTTACAAAAGAAACTCAATTTTTATTTTCTTCAATTATGAATAAATTTATTCAAACAAGTCTAAATCTATAAATAAAAAGTGCAGAACTTTTTAACCAGGTTGTAGTTGTCCAACATCCTCAGCACCAGATTTGTTTACATGCATAAGAAAAAATGGTTAAGATCGGTGAGACCAAAAGTAAGAGAAGAAGAAGAGAAGGGTACCATATTGTTTCCTCCAGTGTTCAAAATAGGGGAAGAGGGTTGCAGTGTAGTCATGTGCTAGAAACTGATCAGAATGGTTGGAGTTGGAAGTGGAAGCAGCTTTGGCCTGAGATTGAATTCTCTGCATATCAGGTAGATTCCCATGTAGAAAAGAAGGTGGAGGCCCTTTTATACCTTGCATTTGTAGCCTCTTTCTCACCCTTTGAGACTCATGCCACAAATTACCATACACATAAAAAATCCAGCTTAGAATCCCCACAACAGCAATTGAAAAAACCAATTTCATTGCTACAAACACCTCCTCCATATCTCTCTCTTCCTCTCTTCTGCCTCTTGCTTTTCACTCTAGTGAGTAGTAATCTAAAGTGCTACACAACACAAAAACTATATATTACAGATTAATATGTCAGGGAGCAAAAAAGCTGATTTTTTTTGCCAGTTGTAGAGTTTTATTATATATATTTGAGCATAGAGAAAGGGGTGGGAGAGAGAAAGTGTGAAGTGGCTTTCTGTCCAGTAAGGGGTGGTGAAAGATTCTATAAATGCAATCGGGGAATGAATCACTAGGAAAGTAGACAACAAGCTGAGAATAAGGACTACAACAGGAGGAGCCAGTGACATATGCAAAAAGCTTTACATATATGCATGAATGAATGTTAGTATATGATATTATATTATATGTGCACATGCTTTCATTAGTGGAAACTCCTATGTTAATGGACCACAAGTCAGATAATTTAAAGGATAAACATTTGTTTATTATTCATTAAATTAAATTATAAGTATGTGTAACAAGGAGATGTTTACAAGCTATATTGATTTGTATAATGCATTATTAACATATTTTATGCAATAAAAATTAGTATAAGATATACCTTATTAATAAATTATTGGTTTGAATGACATTCAATTCAATCTTTTTAAATAAGATTTAAAATTTAATTTATGAATAAAAAAATCATACTTAAAAGAAAAAATGTCACTAAAAATAATCATTCAGAGTTTTAATAAAAAATAATTATCTATAAAATTAAAAAATATTTCACACTAATATCATACATAAAAAATATAAGATATAACTTTGAAAAGAGTTAACGACGGTGTAAAAGACTAAAAATTATATTATATTTATAACTTATATACTTTTTATGATATGTGAATTTAATAACTTTTATTTCGCAGATAGTACAATGGACACTATGTAGGTAGCATATTCCTTTCAGCTTTAAAGCTAAAGAGATACCGACGTACTTGATGTAGAGAGATCGTTCCTATTTGCCTTTATTTTTCTCTCTATGATAAGTATCTGTATATTATATTGGTAAAGAATAATATGTGATGCTTTGTTTATGAAGTAGGGAAACTTAATGAACTTGTTGCTTGATGACACCACCTCTGTCCTCTGACCATTTTTTGTGTGTTCTAAAAAGGAAGTTCATATCCCCAACACCTCGGATCTTTTTCTCGATTCCTCACTTTGACTTCGTTAAAAGAAATTTGTTGTGTAAAATTCTTCTAGGTATTTTTTATTTTTCAGAGAATAATATTTTATTCCTTTTTAGAGGAATTATTTATGCTAAAAAAATGAATTATTTCCTAAACTGACGGTATTTCACTCTCCATTGGTTAATAATGATGTCTTGGTTTAAAATTGATTGTTAAAACATGAAATAACTCTGAGTCGAGTTGAATTCAATGATTTGATTTGCTAAAAATTGATTAAGTTGGAGAACGAATGATTTTAAAGTGTCAAAAAGTGTAATTTCTTACTATTTAAATTTAAGGACCAAATTAAATTAATTTAAAAAATTTGAAAATCAAATTAAACTAAAAAAGATTAAAACATCAAATTAAATCTAAAAATAAATTGAATGACTAAATAACTAATTTAACCATCAAATTTTTATTACTAATAAAAAAAAGTATCAAATTATTCGAATTGGCTCAATTCATTATCAACCATAAATTTGTATATTAAATTGCTTGGTTGAATAAGAATGATCGTGAACGCGCATATATAATTTGAAACCTAATTAATTAATTGCATCATTAAAATCAAATTACTCCTTTTCAACTACAGTTCACTAAGTTTATTTGTGGTATAGTTGGACATTGAATATGAATATTTATTTCATAATATTCGCTTTGGTGTCGGATTATAAGTATAAAAAAACATATTTCATATTTATTATATTATTTTTAATTAAAAATGATATTTTTTTAAAAATTACCTCTCACTAGAATTTGATATCGAACATGTTACGGGAGATTAATGAGATTAATCTTATCTATATCTTTGTATTTTAAATTGGTTTGTTATATATTTTAAATATAGGTTAGTTGTTAGTTTGTTAGACATAATCTTATCTAGTTATTAGTTTGTTATCTAATTTGTTATACTTTGTAACCTATAAGTACAGAGTTTTATTATCAATAAAATAACTTCACACATTTCTGTAAATATCTTCTTAACATGGTATCAGCCTAAGATCGATTCCTGTCACTTTATTCACAATGACTACACCACCAAAAGCATATTCTCTTTTTTTACAGGAAGAACGTCAACGTTCTTTATCAGATTCTCGATCTGTCACATTGGATCAATCAGCAATGTCTGTTCAACATGCTTCATCCCGCAAT
>PYAF01000457.1:307317-317479 GCA_007407185.1 Glycine tomentella | reverse complement strand
CCATCTTGAGGGGGAGTGTTACGGGAGATTAATGAGATTAATCTTATCTATATCTTTGTATTTTAAATTGGTTTGTTATATATTTTAAATATAGGTTAGTTGTTAGTTTGTTAGACATAATCTTATCTAGTTATTAGTTTGTTATCTAATTTGTTATACTTTGTAACCTATAAGTACAGAGTTTTATTATCAATAAAATAACTTCACACATTTCTGTAAATATCTTCTTAACAGAACATACAAAAATAAATTTATTAAATGAATGATATTTTAAAAATAATTAAAAACATTATTTATTTAAGAAACTCATATTTTACAAATCTAGCCTGGCCATAGAGAAAAATACGAGGCGGTGTATTCCATCCAAACGTCATGATTATTTTGCATTTTTATATATGTTTTACAATCATCTTACGTTATTTGTGTTTTTTATTTTACAACTTATTATTTATGATTGTGTTTGTTATTTATTTTTTCTTGTTTTTATCTGTTATTTTCCAAAGAGATTATATATATATTAGGAGTGTCAAGTCATTTTTTCCTTTATTTAAAGCAGATTCTATACATAATCTCTGGTACTTTTCGAATTATTGCCTGTGCTTGATTGTCATATTGAATGGTCGTTTTCAGAAAAGAAAATATGGATCAGTGTTATCGAAATTTTTTATGCAAGTTTAAAAGGGTAGCCTTAATAAGTTTGGAAGCGTGCGCCAAAGGGGAAGGAAGAATGAAGATTATGGTGAAATGTAGTCCTCTTATGGAAGGTTGGTTCAGGTTGAACTCTGATGGTTAGGTGCATCATGATTCAAACATCATTAGTGATGCACTAGCTTAAAGAGAGAGAGGGGTAGCTGCCTAGCTGGTGAAGGGAACTGAAGTTCAACTTCTCGGTCCAACATCAATGAGACAAAGAGAAAGAGGGTTAGCTCTTGAAGGGAAAAGATGAGGAAAAAAGGTTCAGTCCTTTTTTTTTTCTTTTTTTTTTTTAAAAAAAAAAGAAGAGAAATTGAACCTCAGCCTTTAAAATCTTTTAATGACACGTGTTTCATAGAGATGAAAGGAAATGGAGTTTTCCATTTCTACTGGTAATGGAGAGAATCCACACTCATCAATTAAAACACTAAGAATTGGTTTATGGGAATGTACATATAAAAATGAATCGTCTTTGTATCGATTATGATTCTAGTTTTGTGGTGAAGTTTGTGATCCATGCAGTTGGAGTTGGTTATTCTTTCCGATAAATGGTTGATACCATTCATTGGTGCTTTCGAAGGATTGACATGTTGGAATTGACCATGTGTATAGGGAACATAATAATGTAGCTGAGTTCTTGGCCAATGTGGCTCATGATCATAGTGTTGGTTTACACATTTTACGGGGGCCTTCATGTGAGTACTTCTTTGATCCTCGTTGAGAATGTTATGGGTCTCCCTACGACTTGTAGTATTTGTTGTTAGCTAATTTATTTCAAACCAAAAAAATGAAAACCCTAAAAATAAAAATAAAACCCACAAAAACTTGATGCTCATAAATAGAATGAGAAAGAAAGACGATGAAGGTACCAATATACTTATTAGTTACCAACCAAGAATGATGCTAAAAGGTGTAAAGGAGCAAATGACAAGGATGATAAGGAATGAACAATTGAAGCCTTAGAGTAACAAGATGGAAAGGTTGAAACTCAAAGGAATGAGGGGATGAAACTTTCTCTACAATGACTTTTGCTTTGGGGAGACAATACTCAAGAGTCGAAGGAAAGTTAGGAGCAAGGAGTTGTGATGCTACTACGGTTAGGTTAGGGTTAAAATGAAAGAAAAAATATAAAAGAATATTTTATTTTATATCAAGGTTATTTTTCTCTTGAGACTAGTATACTCAAGTTGGTTTAAGCACTAATAGTTGAAAAAAATTAAACTCCAATTCGACTATATTTATCTAAATCAGACTTTTTTATTCTCCTAATCAATGTTATTAAATCGTAGAGTCTACGTAGACTCGGTGGGATGAGCTAAATCGTAAAATCGTAGAAACGTAAATCGTATATAAGAGTCTACTTCAAGGGAAATTAGCGGAAACACAAACACAAAAGTCTATTTCAAAAATGTTATATGAAACTGCAGAAAAAAAAAGTGGGTACAGAAAGTAAATTAGGCCCAAATAAGAACCTAACAGGTAAACTTCTTTTCTCCTTATCCAGTGCTGCGCCGTTTTCGTTTTTCTTTGTGGTAGATGAGCTTATTTGATTATTACTTTGTGTATGATGTACTCAGCTTGTTACTGCCACTGGTTGCTACAATATGAGCAAGTGTCCAAGGGAAATACGGGAGATTGAAGCAGTGATGGCAGGGGCACCATGGTCAGCTAAGAAGACCTCCACTCATGTTGGAAATGGATTACAAATCTAAGTTGCTACAACTGCGTGAGCTGTTTTCAGACCTCCAAAGTTGCTACAACTGGGTGAGCGGAGAAGACCGGAGATGGAGAAGCTAAAGACCGGAGAATGGAGATGGAGCGCGACCGCCGCGACGAGAGGGAGAAGACGAGAAGCTTGAGACCGGAGGTGGCCTGAATCAAATTTTTTTTATATATACACTGAGTCAACTCGGCGATTCAACCGAGTTTACCGAGTTGACTCGCGAGTTTACCGAGTCCACCCCTATTTCCGAGTTTACCACCGAGTCGACCCGCTTTGAGGAGTAGAACCGTAAACTCGGACGAGTTGACCGAGTCAACTCGCCGATTTAACAACACTGCTCCTAATGACTTGTCATAAATTTACCTTTTTGTCCATTTTCTCCTTAGGTTGTTTGATTCAGATGAGTTTGATTTTGTTGATAACACTTATAGACATATTGGTGCAAACCTCTTGTAGGCAAAAAAATTAGGTCAACTTTCACCATTTCTAGCTTAATTGAACTCAAGGGGGACTAAAATCAATCAAGCAGTTTTAAGGAACATCTAATCAACGTTATCATATGCCTTCTTTAAGTCAATTTGAGGGCCACATCCTATTTTATCCTACTGAATTTTGTGCACGTCATGAATGATCTCTTCGAGAATTATGGCATTGTTAGTTGTTCCTCTTCCTATAAAAAAAAAACCTAGCTTGGAAGGAACAACTGATGCCATTTAGCAAAGATTGTGATTTATTCACCACAACCGTAGTGATAAAGTTCTTATAATTTCGTTGATTATTTACCTTGGGTACTATACTTCGAATATTAATTAGTAGGAAGGAAATGAATTCATGGAAAAGCGATCATGAATAAGCTTTCAAATGTCATCATTAATTAGGTGCCAATATTGCTTAAAAAATATATGGCTTAGGGTTTGCTATATGGTATTATAGGTTTGCCATTTCTCTTCTAAGTTATTGGCACAAGAATAATCACATCTACAATTTCTTTGCCACGTGAACCTTCCCCAGTGTGTCCAAATCCATCAAATCATATCAATCTATGACTCGCATTAGCGTCTCAACCTTATTTGAGAGAAATTAGGATCCAAGGTAACTGTAGAGATGAGTTAAGATTATTTGTGACTCCAAATATGGGCACAATAGGATGATATATAGCTTGCATATAAACTATTACATAGTCACTACTTTCCCTTAAATGTAACACTGAATATAATTGAGTGGAGCCCTATATTAATACTAATAACCCCAAAATTATTCCCCTTTTTCAGCAAAACCCAATGTTTGTGTGCCTCCACAATAGAAATTGCGCTATGACTAACTTTATTTCAAAAAGTTTTTGTTCTCCCATAAGGACTATGGGTTTCCATGATCATTGAGAAAAATGGTTTTGTTTCCCGTATAATTTCCAACATGTGCCTATTTGATAAACCATTATTTGCCCATATGACATTCCAAAGGAAGATAAATGCTTCTTCAATTCCTTCATGAGAAATTAATAATAAAAGAAAGGCCCAATAAGTAGCCTGTTGTGCATGAACCTCTATTTCTATTTCTCATCTTCATGATGTCTTTACCACCAATTTTTTCGCAAAAGGCGTTGAACATTTCATCCTCTTATGGCAAAATTGGTGGTGGTGATTTATCAATACAAGAACGTCGTTACCTTCTACATCTTCAACATTCATAATTTCAAAATATTTGAGATTAGGAGTTTGACTTTAGGTGTAGGATGTAAGTGGTTTGTAACATGTGCATCATTGTATGAAATAGTTTGGGGAGACATGTAACACTTTTCACGTTCACCATCAACCACAACATTATTAATCCATGTGTGAATAAATATGGATCATGATGTGTGAGTACCATGTCCTTTAACTTTGTAAAATTAAACTATTAATCACATTTCCTTTTTTTCTTAGTCCACATCATTGGTTTGCATCATGATGTAGTTGTAGAGGCCTTTGATCAAATTGTTTTACACATGAATTAATGCTTAGATTGTTTCCTTTAATTATTAAACCACTAACAACCTAATTAGTGATAGAATCATTCCCATTGAAGTGATTTCTAATTTGAGATTTCTTTCCTTTTTTTTTAATTCCATTCTTGCCAATTAATGAGGATCACTTTTATCTTTATGTGTAGCTAGCCAATCACCATGCAAATCTCCCTTCTTATTATTGGCACATACATTAATTATGGATATATCCTTAATTTTTTTAAATTAAGTGTTATTGCCTACTTTCTCGCCTCATTATGATTTTGTGTTGTCTCCTCAAGTTTAACGGTGAACATTTGCTTTCCATTTCTAAGTTCGTAGCTTTTGCAATAGCTTCATCGATATTACCTACCAAATAAAAGGCTTGTTCAAGAAGACCATCTAATTCTCTAGAAAGTTGCCACTACCTTCACCACACATTTGCGAGCCACGTGATCATGGTAGCACAACAAGTACAATTGATGTGCATTCTGTTGGACTCGAAGTTTTGATGTTGACAATGGGTCAGTATTATATTAAGGATTGAGTCAAAATAGAGGATAGCCCAATTTGACTACAACTCTTAAAAGAAGATTTAAACGGAGCATCTGTTGATGGGCAAAAAGGACGACCAAAAGTTGTCATTTAGAAAGTTTGTAAGAGTAAGTTCTCTTTAATTTTCTTGACTTAGATTGCCACTTGAACTCTTGAAATAAAATTGAATATGAAGCAAATAAAATGGATATGATATCAGCTAATAAAGTTCATCCGATTGATAAATGTCTTTACAGTTTAAGTTGATTAGAAAAATTTGTTTTTCCTGATTAAATAGAATCTGTTATATTTAATTTTATAGATAAAGTCTATTTATGTGTCGATAAATAATCTTAACTAATAAAATCTGAACAAAATTTTATTGTTAGTTTATGTTTATCAAAATTAACATAAACAAAGATTAGAAAATGAAAAACATGTATATCCATATGTCTATATAAATAGAGTATAATGGGGTCAAAAGAAAAGTGTGAATTCTCTTTGAGTTATATTGACAATCTAAGTTATAGATATCTTTTGAAAATTTGTCCACAGGTTTATATTGTACCTTCTACTTAGACTTAAAGCTTTAAAGGTAACTTTGAAATATTTGGGAAAAAGTATGATTTAAAGTTAAATCAATAATTGAGTGAGAAACTTTGTGGATGAACAAGATTTGGGAAAAAGTCATACAAATCTAGAGTTAGGTTTGGAAAAAGTCTGGTTTATAGTTAAATTGAGTGATGAATTTTGTGAAAGAACAAGGTTTGAGAAAAAGTCATACAAATCTAGAGTTAGGTTTGAGATTGATTTGTATAAGGATAGAATATTGACTCTTTAAATATTTGATAAAAGTCTGATTTAGAGTTAAATCAGCAATTGAGTGAGAAACTTTATTGAGGAAAAGGTTTGAGAAATAGTCATACAAATCTAGAGTTAGGTCTGCAATTGACTTGTACAAGGATAGAATATGTTATGCACTTATTGGATATTGACTCTTTAAATAGTGAAGTATTCTTTATTCAATTGGATTGAATGATGCAGTTGGAGTCGTGGTTGTTTTCTCCTATTGAGCCTAGAATTTTTTATTCTGTTAAGATTCTCTATGTTTTGTCCTCTTTATAACTGATTATCTGTTTTATATTTTTAGAATTTTATCATAACTATTTTGTTAAGTTTTATAAACTCAATTCAATCCCCCTTCTTGAGTTCATATAAGACCAACAAATTTTTCTGTTGTATTAAAACCAACCGTCTTTCACAAGACTTTAGTCACAAATGAATTATATAAGGGATTACACAACTTCCTAAAAACTTGACCATCCAAAAATACCTCAAGCATCAATCTATCTCTTCCGTCACGCACCATGAAATCATGTGCAAAAATGACATATCATACCGATGAACTTTGTTTATGTTGATGGAACCAATCATTAAAAATAACATTCTTTTCGTTCTATTGTCTTTCATCGTCTTTCTATTCAAGTGACTTTTTGTTTTATTATGTAATGAAAATGACTACTCATACCGTGTTATAGAAAAATATTCATATTATAAAATGTCTAAATTCAAATATATAAAATCCCATAATTCACATAAGAAATCAACAAAAATATAGAAAATAAATCAAAATAATAAACACATAAAGAAGAAATTTATAATGACTTGATTAAAAAATAAATACACAAGACCGAATAAGATATTCAATGGGCAGTATTTCTCTTTATTTTAATTTTACCTATTTATAAGCGCTCGCAAAGCAGTGAAGACTTGAGAGAGAAAGAGAGAGGGAGAATCCAAATTCGGATTTTTGAAACGGGATCGACTCCATTCCTCTTCTTCTTCACTATCACACACACTCACACACTCCTGTCCATCGTTTCTCCCCACGGATTCGCGAAACCCTAATTTTTCGTGGTTCCTCTTCCGGGGAGCGAAGATTTAGGGTTAGATTGAGCTGAGGTGGCAGATGCAGCAGTATCTCCTCTGAGAAAAAAATGGAAGGTGGCAGGAGAATTACGGTGAGCCCTCGACCTTGCTGCGGCCGCAGAATCGTTGCCGCGAAGAAGAAACCGCGTGCGAACGATGGCTTCGTCAACAGCGTCAAGAAACTCCAGAGACGCGAAATCAGCTCCAAGCGTGATCGCGCTTTCACCATGAGCGACGCTCAGGAGAGATTCCGGAATATTCGCTTGCAGGTACCATTTCCCTAACATTTTTTTTGTTTCGCTTTTCAAAAGTTTGTGTTTGAATCCTCCGAATGTGAATGGAATATTTGGTTAGGGTCAGCGTAAAAAAATTCTGGTTGGATTGGGCTTGAATGTCTTGTATTTGTGTTGTGTGGTGCCTTTTGCCCTAATTTTGAAGCTACAGTTTTAAATAAATTAGCATAATCTTGTTGGTGAATTTTGTGAGTTTAGGGCCTGCTGATTATTGATGGATTGGAGCATTGTATCTTTGATGCAGAATGACTATGTCGACTGTGGTTAAGATAAATTTTGTGTTTGATTTCAGTAACTCTTGGTGTTTATTCTATTTGTATTTGGTGATTTAAAACAGATGGTAAGGACTAGAACACTACTGTCATCCTGCCGCTTGCTTGTGTTTTCGATACCTCTGCCTGAAACAACATGGGATAATTGGACTAGAAAAGTGGTGTGGCGTTTTTGTTTGTATCAATCCCCCAGGCTTGTGTTTGGTATAACATTTTAAATTATTGTTTCCAGTGGTATAACAATTCTGCATTGCTTGTTCTATTTTAAATCATTGATGTTAAAGACTCTTTTGTTTTTGATAGTGAGATGTGTACTTTACTGTATGTACGTATGCCCAATTCCCTGCACTTGTGACATGTCTGATGGTTCTGTTTACAGGAAGAATATGATACGCATGATCCGAAAGGTCCTTCATCTATGGTGTTGCCGTTTCTGAGAAAAAGATCAAAGATTATTGAGATTGTAGCAGCTCGCGATATTGTTTTTGCTCTTGCACAATCGGGTGTTTGTGCGGCATTTAGCCGAGGTAGTATTAATATCTGCTAATTGTATGCTTTTTAATTCTATTTGTGCCTTTAAAATGGATATATTGTATATGTGATGTCACTGATGTGTTCTAACTGTTTGATGCAGAGACCAATCAACGGATATGCTTTTTGAACGTTAGTCCTGATGAAGTTATAAGAAGTCTGTTTTATAACAAAAATAACGACTCACTTATCACAGTTTCTGTATATGCTTCAGACGGTTACAGTTCTTTGAAGTGCAGAAGCACAAGGATCGAGTATGTATTGTTCTTTGTTTTTTGTAACATTTACTCTTACTCCCAGTAATCCTGGATAGCAGTGCATAGCGGTGGGCCGCAAAAACGTTATAGTGGGATAGCTGCTATTCTGAAATATTTTATATAGTTTATATAATGTATTAGTGGTCAATAGTGACAAATAGTGGTGCTATAGCGCCAGAGTGCTCCCTAGTCGCTACAATAAGAATGTAGTGTCTTGGTTTACTGGTGTGGCATTGTTGCCGCTATCCGCCTATCCCAGAGTGGAATAGTGGGCGCAATTGCAATGGTGGAGTGGGCACAACTCTGAAACTTGAATGAAATCCCCAAAATGCCCTTAATTCCTACTGGCCAGGGGGTATTTTGGGGATTTTAGTTGTGCATGAGCCTTCAAAGGGGAAAATACCCTCAACAAGTTATTTCTCCCTCCCAGTCTCCTGTGCGTGTGATGTAGCCTCTATTTCCAGTGACCCACTCTGTTTCCCAGCAATCCTCTCCGTTTTCCGGCAACCCACTTCTTTTGCCCCCCTCTTCCACTCCTGCAGGCTGAAACCCATTTTCCTTCTTTCTGTTCTTCCTTTGCTCTCTTTTCTTCTTCTCTCCTTTCTTTTCTAGATAGGAATCGTCAATCATGATCTTTCTAAATCCAAGTCTTCTTTATCATTTTGACCACTATTGTAGATTTTGTTTTTGGAAATTGAAATCCTGAAAGTAGCCCCCCAGAAAGGGCTTTTCTTGGAACCAACACAAAGAGCCGTTATCCTGTTCACTGCAGCTGTTATTCAGCCAGCTATTTGGTATGGCTATAGCCACTACACTAAACTGCTTTGCTATAGTGTTCAGGGGCCACTCTGCACTGCTATGCCGCAATAACATGCTATTGAAACCATGCTCCCCACTCTCAAAAGAGAAGGATAGAGAAAACAAAATTGCTCATGTTGCACAATCACTAAAAGAAAAGCTGTTAATGGCATTAGTTGGATGTCCAGGTTTGAGTTGTGTCCTATGCTAAGATTTTGTCATTGTCAGATATATAAGGAGGGGTACACCAGATGCTGGCTTTGCTCTTTTTGAATCGGAGTCTTTGAAGTGGCCAGGTTTTGTAGAGTTTGATGATGTAAACGGGAAGGTATTAACATACTCTGCTCAAGACAGGTATGTGTTTTATTGTTCTGATATTTTTGCATGGGGATATAATTATTATTATGTCAAGGCTTCTTGATAGTGATACTTGTCTTTTTAATCCTGTAGCATATACAAGGTATTTGACCTGAAAAATTATACGATGCTCTACTCTATTTCTGATAAAAATGTCCAAGAGATTAAGATCAGGTAATTTTTCTTGATGTGCTTGTATTACTTTCACTTTTACAAAACACTTCCATCCATAGATGTGATGGTCTATGGTCATGCACAACTTTCTGAAATTATATCACATTAACTATTAATTTTTTAAGAATATATTAGTTTTTCTACATTTTATAGTTTCTTTGGGTGATCCTGGTGACCTGGTTTATTTACACTCCTTTGCTCTTGTTTGATGGTTTTGTTTTAGTCCGGGAATCATGTTGTTGATTTATGCTAAAGCAAGTAGCCATGTCCCACTTAAAATCCTTTCAATAGAAGATGGTACTGTTTTGAAGTCATTCAGTCATCTCCTTTATCGGAATAAGAAGGTAGATTTTATTGAACAGTTCAACGAAAAGCTACTTGTAAAGCAAGAAAACGAGAACCTCCAAATTCTTGATGTAAGTAATTTTCTCCTTGAAGTGTATTGTGTATACACGATTCTACATCCAGTCATCTGACTTTTAATTAATTTTAGGTGCGGACTTTTGAACATACGGAAGTTTGCAGAAGTGAATTTATGACACCGTCTGCATTTATTTTTCTATATGAGAACCAATTATTCCTGACATTTCGAAATCGCACTGTGGCTGTGTGGAACTTCC